>JAOXNO010000024.1:5192989-5232103 GCA_028565335.1 Limnodromus scolopaceus
GCTTCAGCAGAGGAGTTGGACTAGATGATCTCTATGGTCCCTTCCAACTCTAAAAATTCAGTGAAATTCAGTGAAATGTTTGCAAGGGACAACAAATATGATTCCTGTGTGGTGCCATTTGGGATGATCCTTTTCCTGTTTGCTAACATAGGAAGCATTTGAAACCTGCAAATAAGAAAACATATTTATGACCTCCTGTCTCTCCCAATAACCTTAATACAGTTTTACTAAAACCAGTGCAGGACTGCATTCTACCCATTACACCTCAAACAGAAAACTGACCATGTCCAGTGTAAGTTTGTCATGTTACGTGTAACTGTGTTTTCAAGAGTTCCAGTTCGTATTTTCATGAGCAAACTAAACTTTACTGAACATGGAATTACCAGCATTTCAGTTATCTCATGAAAAGGCCACTTGGTAATGCCAGGTCTTTCACAAGACCTTTGAAAAGCCACGAGTGTGGCCCCTAGACTATGCCACAGTGACTGCCTGCGTGTCTGCTAAACTGTACTGTTCCCCTCAAAAACTGAAGGGCCTTTTTCTCTAAGCTTCTTTCTGAGTGGAACAGTGGGGCATTCAGCACGGCTACGAGGCTGGTTAATATTAGTTTGGCTACAGTAGCTCTCTTTCAACAAAGGAGGCTCTCAGCCTGGGATACCCTTGTTCCAGCAGCAAGTGTACAAGGTCTTTTGTGTCAATGCGGGCTCTCCCAGCCATCGCGACCTTAGCCTCCACATCAAAAGTCACAAGCGTGAGTGGTCACCATCCCTCTGGTCTCTCCTCCTCCGAAAGAAACGCAAGAATTCCGCCGTATGTGTTTTTAGGAGCAGTAAGAGATTTTAGGCTCACATGCCCTCTTTAATTACACGCAGGCTACCACGAAAGACAGTAGGGCCAGAATTACTCTGGGTGCTAACTATGTTTAGTATGTGAATAAAATTATACGTTCAAAGCTGAGTTAAGAGCAAGGCCCTCCTCTCCCAAAGCACCCCGGTCCCATGGCGAGCACACGAGTTACCCTCTGCTTCTGCTTGCCAGGCCACCACCTTACTCTTGTACTCAATTTCAGAACCGCTGGAAGGCAGAAAAATCCACGAGTTTCTCACTCTCTCCACGAATTACCTCTACTGTGAAAGGACTAATTTTGAGTTGGGAGAGGAGCTGTTTACCTAAGATGTGCTAAACAATTTTCATGTTCGGAGCTGTTATGTTACTTCACTCGGATGACACCACCGGGGAAGGGACCATTACCTGCCAGCCACAGACATAAATTTCCAAATGAAATTCCAGATTTGACCCCTTGTGGGAAGAGCAAAGCAGATTCTAAACCACCTTATTTATTTTTATTCTATCTCCTTCACCACTGCTTTTAAAGTTAATGGAGACTAATTCCCAATACTTGGCTTAACTGTTTTCCCAAACCTGTCTATTCAATTAATATAATTCATCCTCTCATATGGAAAAATTATGTCATTGTCATACCCTGCTGCTTAATAGCTGATACTTAATGCTTTGCAATTCAACTTAAACAGGAACAAAAAGACCATCAGAGCTGCCAGTAATCAAATGCTCTTTCAATGAACTCTTACATGAAATTCAGACTCTGAGCAGAAGGGGTGCACCTACGAACCTCGTGTCCTGTGTTGAGACATCCCAGAAGAGTAGTTTAGTACAGGAAATAGGAAACAGGGATTTTGTGAATCGTGTTGCAAATCTGTAATTCGATTTTTCTTCACCACTTCTTCTTAGCTTAGGTAGCATTTCATCCATTTTAATAGTCAAAGCATGCACCCAACAGAAAGACGGAAAGAAACAAAGAAGAAAAAGGAGGAAATCTTTCTTTGAGAAAGAACTCGGGAATGAAAGCCTACCATTGTTCTGGCTTTTTATCACCACTTTCATCTCCGCCTGTAGTCTTTTTTTATTGCCCCACTTTCCACAGACGTTAAAGGCAAACCCCACAATCAATTTGAACAGGGCTCTTGGATAGGAAAAATATTTGGAATGGGAGCCTGTACTCCTACATGGTTACAACATACCTATGAAACATCGGGATGGTCTGTGACTTTTAGCTTATTTGAGACATCCAGTGCAGAAACACAAGGGGCCAGTTCCCGCGCTAGGAGATTTCCAGAGCTAAGGGGATTTACACCAATTAAGCACATCACACAAATCATTTTACTGTTCTAAGCCTGGCAACAAATCACCTCCAGGGTATTCAAAATACCTTACTGTCCCATGTGAAAATATCTGCTTACAAGCTTTGTTTACCTCACAATTTCAGAACGACAAAAAGGACAGCAGAATTGCTCTTTTTTTAAACAAAATCATGCTCCACAGCCTAAAGTTTTTCGTTTGGTTTAAAATTTTCTTCTATACACAGTTAAGAAACAAATATTGCAAACATAATCTAAATTGAAGAGAACAAGACTACAGAAAACCTGGGGCAACAGCTCAGAGTTGTGAATTTTCACAGGTATTTCAGTAAGTAGCCAAATCTAATTTAAACATTTACTTTTTCAACTGAATCAACACTGACCATATTAGCAGAAGGATCTTTCCCTGCGCTCTTTTAACTTGCTTTCCGTATCTTCAAAAATAACAAAACCTATAACCAGAAAAGGTAAATTTCTGGAAATTCTGAAGATATAAAAGAAATTTCAGAGCTTTTTGAAAGAGAAAGCAGGAATTTGGGACAAAAATGTTGTTTTCAGTAGCTATGGCATTATCAAAATCTGATTTATTTCTCTAACAATGAGAAATTTCTTAGTCTTCATTTCATCTTTAGCCACGGTAACAGTTTATCCAGCAGGAATGATGGAGTTGCCATATTGTCCTGAATAGCCCTTTAAACAGGGAAAATGCAAAATAACGTTAGACTTTATTTCTCACTGTTCATGCTGAAAGTCTTTCACAAGAATCTCACATTTAGTTGGCGGGGGGGGGGGTAGATACCGCTTAACATCAAGATTGGGAGATAATGGGAGTGAAGGGTTTGAATGCTTTTGATAAGTTTCTGGGTGTTTTTGAAGTTTATCCTTCATGACAAAACAATTAGAGAACCTTCTGCAAAACCTTCTTCCATGGCTTTGCTAAACATCATCTACGCAAAAATTGTAGGAGTGTGGAGACAAAGTTAGATAGTTTATATGTAATAAAATTAACAGACAACACGTGTCGTCACTAAAACATGGATTTCACTTCTGACTGTACTCACCTCATCAGTCTCTGTCCAAAGAAAGGGCATGAAACACAGATTCCCTGCCCTCTGATGCACTATTTAGGACTAGGAGTAAATAAGAGCGTCTGCGTGTCGTTCCACAGCTCCTACAATGTAAGTGTAGGCTTTGAGTTCCGGAAAGGGCAGAAATGGTAAGGCAGCTCCGAGTAGCTTTGTGTCACTGTGTTCCTCTGCACCAGTTCTGGCAAAGAGTTTAAATTCGACCAGTTTTTACGTATAGACAAATACATGTCCTAGCAAGTGATTTGGTGCAAATATCCATTTTAATGAAGAACCTGGACATATCAGTTACAACACTTTCCCAGTCATTTCCTCCAAGTTAAATCCCTAAATGATACACTCACTCAGTTGGCGAGATGGCTTTCATAACCTGCACATTTGACATACCTCTAGACAGACAAGACTTTCACCAATATTCAGCTACCATCTTTGTTTCAGATGGCTAAAACAGCCCTAAAACTGAGTCTAGGGCTCAGATACATTTGCAGGGATCTTCACATTGGAAAGAATAAGGGCCCAGCTGTCACAGAAACGCACTTTCAAAACACCACATTTTGAGATCAGTTAAAAAAACCTTTGCAAATCTGACAGGGCTCCCACCACACAGCTTGTGCTCAGGCGTTCACCAAAACCAGAAGGACGTATGCTGTGACACACGCGGGCTTTGAAACAGTTGCAGACAGCAGAAAATCAAGAAAAATTTGCCACAGTAATACTTGCAACTTCAGTGGGTCTGACAGGAAGAAAAAGAAATATCCATGTAAACCAAACACATTTCATCTGGAATGAAACTCAGCCTTCCCGAATTTCACCTTTAACAGAAATTAAAACAAGAAATGCCAGTGACCAATTTGGTAGACAAAGTAGCATGTCCTTTGCTTTACTAATGACTGTCTGTAGCTATGCAGATCACTGCTCAAAAGATACTGAAATACTTTAAAAGGTAAATCTTACAACAAGTAAGACAGCAGTTGAAAGTGGCTTTTCAAAGAGCACCCACTAACTTCCAAGGGTCCTGGGCGCAGCAGGTCCCACTGCCCTACTGCATGCAGTCCCTCAGCAGCTCCTGCAAGCTCTGCAGTGGGAGCCTCCTGCCGACCCTCGGACATAGGCAGGGATTTGGGGCTAAAATTATCTTGCAGGAAAAGCTGTGGGGAAGTCTTGCTTCAGAATAGAAAAACAAATGGGAACATTTTCCTGCTGTTCTGTAGCCTGGATGGGAACCAATCTATGCATACAGATCCCTGTATTATCAAAGCCAATAATCACTGGCTATTTAAAAATAGAAACTGCGTGTCTCTCTTTTTACGCCAAACTGGAACTCAGACCAACGCTACTCCGGTCATTGCAGATCAAAGGATTACACAGCCAAGGAGCTCCCCTGCTGAAGGACACTGGTATCAGAGCAAGGGTTTTGCCTCAGAGACTCAGGAGATTCATTCATACAATTGTATTTTGTTTTCTGGTGCAGGTAGGGCTGTACAGCTGCTGGGCAGTCAGTCCCCACGAAACAAGTTTAGAAGTGACCTAAAGCTGGCTTAGAAAGCTCTGACGGGAAAGACAGCTCACCTTTCCTGCAGGCTTATTCCAGTGGTCACTACATTAGGCGTCCAGTTTTTCAAACCATAACATGGCTCAAAAGTAGTAATAAAATAAAGGCAATTCTGCTCAGGCAGCCCGGTCACCAAAATACATCAGGTTCCCACTAAAAATGAAGAGTTTCCAATCTGAAATGCAACATTAAAAAAATAAACAAAATCAAAATGTACCACACAGCACGGCGCATCACGGAGCTCCTCTGGAAGCTGGCTCTCCTCTGGGGATTTATCAGGAACACAGATCTAGCTGGTCCCCATCCCCCAGGATTTTACATTTGTAATTACCACTGGAAATTTCACACCTAAGGCACTGCCTTAGAGCTGAGACCCAACTTCCCAATTACACTGCGGGAGCCAATAAAGCCACCAAGCTACCAAATACCAGAAATGTTAATAAATACCACACTGTCCTGTTAACCGGGTGGGAAGGAGGCCATGAGCAGTGATGATAGCTACTCCTCTGGGCTGGTGACAGCTTCCCCGTGGCACTGACACTCACTGCCTTCAGCTGTGGAAAGTGATACATCTGCAGGGATCTCCTTCCAAATTCCTAACTTGCATTAACCTCTTCCTGCCAAATCCTACAACCGTGCCAAGCCAATCTGCAGGATCCGGCCACATGAATGCAGCACAGGTGACAGCCTTGGTTTCTAATTATAACATATCTGGTTTGCTTTTCATTTAATTCCTCAACTGAGCAGGACAAATTTTCTCCACCAGCATACCCTGCACAAGCAATGCATTTTCCACAAACCAGTTCTGTGGCCCTGCCTTTACTTGCAGAGAGCTACTCCAGCCCTGCAACACGATCCCTTTCTACTGAGCAAGTGGCCATGAGAACCAAAACTCCACACCTAGGTTTAAGATGATAGCAACCACTGATACTATCTCTCACTTATCATTCCAGGACTGGGTGAACTAACCATAATAAGAACTTACCGAAACTTAATAAAGGAAACAGAACTTGCTGAAGCGTTTTTCTCCCCACACCTGCACTGACATTCTCACGAGCACAAGGACTGAGTATGCTAAACCTTGCTTCCCTCTGGCCCATCAAGACAAACGGGAGCTGGGATCTCCTGCAAGGTGAGCCTCCCCAGGAGCCAGTCTGGTCCCCTCAGTGTATTCCCACAACTTGCATAGGCTTTACGCCCCAGTGGGACAGGAAAATCTGCTTAAACACTCCACAGTCATCATCAAGCTGAACAACAGAGTTTCCTTATAATCACCACATGAAGGCATTTAAAAGAGGTGAAATGTAGGAACGCTGAGGTGGTTCCTTATGAGGTGAACTTTTTGTCCCCAGCGATCTGGGGCAGAAATACATTGGTTCCTCTTTTCTTTTCATGTGAAGCTACCTTATTGTGTATTGTCTAGTGTATTGTCTACCTTAGGAAAGAGGAGATCAGAGAGAGTTGTCCTGTGCTCCCTGCTGATTCACACTTCTCCTTTGTACAAGGCCTAGGTACTTGCTACGTGTTATCTTAGTCAAAACAACATGCTCCTGAGTGCTTTTTTTGAGGAAAACTCCCAACCTTCACTAGATCTGAACAGCACCTTGCTACAACCCACTGCAAAGCTCTGGATTCACATGCAATCTCTAGGAACTGTGAAAAATTAAGGGCAAATTCACTGTGTGAAAAACATGAGTGGAGGCTATGGCAGGGGCAGGATGGGCGAAACACAGCTATAAAGAAGGAAACCACAAAAATAAAAAGGCAGGAAAGCCTTTTAGCAGAGACTGAAGAATGTTTGAAACATACCTGCTCTTACTTGTTTGTACACCACCACAGTCAAAATGGAAAAACTGGTGATAAATTTGTAATTTAAAAAGATTACATATGTTCAACTCGCCCTTGCTAGGTCTGTGTCTGGATGCACTGAGCAATGCCCAGTGCTGCAGAGCACCCAAAGTTTTCACCAGAGTCTTCTAGCAAGAGGGCAAGAATCACCTTGAAATCTTATGACTACAAATTAATGGCTTTTTAGATATTCTTCAAACAAACAGCCATCACTCCAAGGAAAGATACCTTCTGTGTCAGCAGAGTTAAGCCACTCCCTTTACAGCACACAATGTTTTGTGTGGTTATCTAGCATTTCATGGAGTATCTAGTATGTAATTTAAAACATTTCCTGTACCTAAGCTCCACCCAGAACAGGATCATCGGCAGCACTATCGGCAACTGCCTACCTTCTGCAATTCCAGTAAACAGCTACGGGATGGTTTACTGCAAAGTCCTTCCTTACACTTGCAGAAGAATTCACTGCATTTTATCTCTTTTGTCAGGGGGAATTGCAGTACATTTAGGAAGAGCATTGCAGTATTTTTTTAAGTCACCACAGTACATTCCACTGAAGGGAAAACTCACTTTCTGTGCTTTCAACACTGCAGTCTGCTTTCCTCCTTCAACGTGATGTAAACACACAGATAATGGATTCCTGAAGCAGTGACCCTGAAAATGGTAAAATCTGCCTTCTTTGGACTGCTAACTTAACCAGCAATGAAGGAGGCACGAACCAGCGCCACAAACTTACCTTGATCTTTTTAATGCAAGCACTGCAGTCTAAGATCTGACAGATGTCCAGGATAAAGCCTCTAACGTATTCCCCCGTGTGCAAGTTTTCGGAGCCTGGATTTTCCATGCCTTGCCTGAAGAATGTCTATCTTGCCAGTGTTTAAGATGCTCTCATTTTATCTTATTATATCCAGTACCAGTATGCAGCCATTACCCTGAGCCAGTTTACAAGATAAACAAAGTACTATGAATGAAAGATTATTTTTTTTCCTTCCTCCTTAAGCCAACAAATAGGAATATTCTTTGCACTAACCAGGCTCTTCCAACCTCTCTGACAGGAACCACAGAACCACACTTGTGGCCCAGACCAGAGTAAAATAAGAAACGTGCACAGAAAGACTGAACTTCACTGTACTGTTCTGGGATTATTTACAGAGTCAAACGCAGGTGGAGGGGGGTGATAAGCTTTGGTTTTGGTTAAGAATTCTTTTTTATTTTGCAACTGTAATGCTGTATTTCATTCATCCCTGGGACATGCCTTACGCAGAGAAACAGCAGAGCTTGTTTTACCCTGGCTGAGGCAGAGAGGTGCTGGGCACAATCCTCCTCTGCTGCACTGCCAACAGTCTGGGTTTGCAGCACGGGACGGAGGCCGGCCCTTCAGAGACTACGGGACCATTTCCCCAAAAAATGTCTGTTTTCTCACACACATAAAGAATTTAATGCAAAGGCACTAAAGGACATTCTCCCTGTCTAAAAGCAGAGTAATACAAAATGAAGAAAACTGGGAATGCCAAAGTACATGAACGCTTTCTCGGAGACCTTCTATGACATGTGCAAATTAATTCGTTTGGAAATTATGCAACTGTTCCTCATTTGAAGAAGTTAAGCCACCCGCCTTTACAGGAGGTATGCGGGGATTTAGAAAGGGCTCTCGCACTGCAAACTGCACCAAAACAAAGCTAGGATTTTATGATTAATTTCCAGAGTTATGACTGCATTTTATTTAAGGATAAAATAAACAGAAAGACCACTTCCTCAGTCTCCTTCTTACTGTTCTAAGTGACTTGGTCTGGGTTAGTCCTCATCTGTAATGCCGAGTGGCTCAGAGCCTGGACATTCATCTTAAGGCTGTGAAAGACCGAGGACACCTTCAGAGAGATAAAAGCCACACAGTATCTCTTAAAAGAACACAAAGCTTTCCCCTGTAACACCACTTCTAGTCTCTCTCATTAACACCTTGATGCAATGAAAACAGGCCCAAACTCACATGTGTACAGGGATCATATCATAGCAACACCTACACACAAAAAACCAGCACAGACTTACCTTGTAACTGCTTGAATCTCCCTTCTAACTGGTTATAGTTATACGGCGCCTGAGCTGCATATCCTGGGGACAACGGCCCGGGCATACTGGTCGATTTTTGTAATTCCATTTATAGGTAACACATGAACCGCAGCATAAAGGAACCACAGGTATCTCTACGACACATCCAAGAACGCCTCAGCTTTCCCGGTAGTTTGGCTTCAGTGCCTAGAAAAAATGCTCTCAACTGCGCCCTAAGTAAATAACAGCTCCAGTCCAAAATCCAGCAGTGCGGGTGGGCGGTAAGTTGTCTGTAACAGGTTCAAACTTAAAGCACCGTGCGGTTGTTTCTTTCTCCCCCTGCTCCTCCAAAGGCAACTCCCGAGTGCTCGAAACCAGCTTCAAGCGCTGGCGTGGCTCCGGCAGGCTCAATCACACCGAGGCAAGCCCGCGAGGCAGCCCGCAGCCACGCGCTGCCGCCCTCGCCAGCGCTGCCGGGAGCCGCGCACACCTCAGACCCTTCCGCCGTTCCTAACAGGGCCAGCAGCCGCGGGCTGATGTCACCCCATTACCATACGGCACGGTGGAGGAAAGGAAGGCTGTACCAAGGGCGAAGGGGCGGCGGAGCAGGGGAAGGAAGAGCGGGGTGGCTCATGTGAGGCGGCGGCGAGCTCTTCCGCCGGGCGCGGCAGCTCGCCCGCAGCCCCGGGAGGCGAGGTGGCGGCAGGGTCCCCGGCCCGCAGCCCCCAGCACCCGCGGCAGGCGGTGGTATCTTCCCGAGTCAAGCTGGTGGAATTACAACCTTTTGTGAAGAGCCTCATGTAACGGAAAAGTCTCAGATTACTATCACATGAAAAGGAGGGCGCTCCGTTTATCCGCAAGGCCCTCTGCTTGAAGAAGCGGCACACGCAGGCGGCGGCACTCACTCGGTATTTAGCAACAGGGCAGGAGGGGACGCAGAAGGATGTACGCCCCAGCACACCGGGAACAAGTGAGAGCTTTGTGAAAAGGTTCTCGAAACAGCCAATTCCTGTCGCTTCACTTTATGTTACTTGTCAATACTGAGGATTTTGACAACTCCTATGTCTGTGGCTCCTTGTTCTTTTATCAGCATGCTGGGTATTACTGCAAGATTAATGGTTGCCCGGGCTCTGCACTGGAGGGGGAGGGCTGTAGCATTAATAAGGATGCCTTGCCTCTGCCTGGCACCTGAACACCCTGCTCTAACATAAATGTGCACAACAGCAGCAGCAGGGCGAGGTACCAGATGTCAGTTACTGCAGATGGCATTAGACGCAGGATGTCAGTTTTCCCTGAGGGGCCTGAGCTCCTAGCCCTCACTTAGGCATAAGTGAAATTAAAAGGTCAATTCCACATTCATATTCTCAGTATGTTGCATTTGCCTGTTCATTTTTTAAACCGCTGATAATATTCACACAAATACTTTCTTTTTTCTTTTCTTGCATTTCCAAATTCCTTTCCAACCAAATCCACGTTCTCTTCTTCTCTCGCTCTATTCCCCTCATTAAACATTTAAAAATGTTCCCCTTGTTTTGATACTGTAATTTCATAGGTTTTTAGTCACACAGTAATTTATGTGGGGGCAATTTCTGTGGGAGAAGTTTGGTCCACTCCCACTGACTTGCTACAGCCCCAGCTCCTGCCAGGCATAAGGTGGAAATTCAGCCATGACCAACACAACAGGGGAACACATGTGCAAGAAGTCCAACCACGAACACTGCTAATTTAGGGAGAAGTGAGGGAAGTCAACACTTCCCAACTGAAGCTGGGGTTTCCAAAACCACATGGACTGTTGAAGATTCCTCGCACATTGCTCCCGTGATCATAAATACACTCAGAATGCTTATGGCTTTCAACTATATTGTTTTACTTAAAACAACAACGTAGCCCTAGTCCAGAGTTGCCTACTATATTGATACACAAGGGCTTTTACTAGCGTGTTTCAGTGAACCCCTTTATATGAATATAACTGTATTTATACAAGACTTTTGGTGCTACAGCAGACCTCAAGTCGAGCCTAGAACTCTTTTGAAAGTTGGCCTTCAACTTTTTCAGCACTACCTCCACTTGTGCCACTAAAGACAATTCAACTGCCCACGCTAGATTTTACATCGTCAGCAAAGAAAATGACTGTCCGCGGGGGCAGCTGGAACGCCGCTGTGCAGGGGGACCAGGATCCCGCAGGCTTGTGCCCTCGAAGGGGTCTGCAAGGGAAAGGGGCAGCTGAGGAAGACCTGCACTTGTTGCTGCGGCAGGCAGCCTGCTGCTCTCCTGACAACAACGCGCTGATGTGCCACGGCTGTCCCCCTCTCCTCCTAACCCTTCCCCTGGCAATCCTTGTGTTGCTGGCTGTCTCTCCAGCGTGCAGGGACCCGCTGCAGTTGTGGCCATGGGGTTTCCAGGCTGGGGTGGGAGGGAAGAAGGACAACACAAAAATTCACAAGAAAGGCTCCAAAATTTACAGGAACAGAGCTCGGTAAATGGAGCCATTAATATACAAATGCAAACTTGCCCAAAGCTCAAGGAGCATGTTTTACCCAACACGCAAGTACAGGCTTATTTCCATCACAAATTTTTTTCCTGCAGCTTTCTACCAACGGCAGCTTCTGCCTGCAACGCCTGACCTACGTTATAATTAAAGGAAACCCTTCCCCTGGAGAGCAGGCAGGCAGCCAGGCCCTACCTGCAGGCATATCAGCTCATTGCCGTCCCTCCTTGAGCAAACAGGTGTTGCTATGTGAGCTCAGAAGGCAGAACTAAAGTCCAAGTGACTGACAGGAGAGCTGGAGCGTTTTTAACACCACGAAGGCCATAAATCAGGAGACAGGTACTCTTCCCTAGCTGAACGCTTTCCCAACAGCTTTGGCAGGGGACACACTAATGCACATGGCCATTATTAAAAACATCACAAAGTAAAATATTACAAAAGCAAAACATCAAAAACTAAAAATAATCATTTTGGCTTTAATAAACATTAATTTAATAAACATTTAACACCACATACACAAATTTGCGCATCAGATCGTCCCTCGTGGGACAACTGAATCTGGTAACCTTAAGATTCCCAAGAAATACTGAACAAGAGTTGTGGTTTGAGGTTTTTTTGTTCATGTCTCCACCCTGTGTGTTGTCCGTCCCCCGTCCCCCCCCCCGGCACACGGGGAAAGCCAAAGGGAAAGAATCTGTGTTTGAACTGAGCTTATTTTGTGTGAGGTTTGAAAAACAGAGACACGAGACCCTAACACGTTGTGGAGAACTCGGCAGCACTCCCTGTGAAATTCTGACCTCACAGCTGCCATCCAGACCAGCATTTGGGCTGAAGAACAGGTCCCCCGACACCAGATGTGACAGATTTTGTTAATGATAGTATCAGCCCTGATCACCAGGTGCTGCTGGCTCATCTGCCAAAGCATTACTGCTGCTCTGCTGGGCCCCAGCGTACATTTTGAAGGCTCCACTTCACAGGTTGGTGGTAATTCAGCAGGAAGAGCAAAGCAAAATGGGGATCTGTCTGTATTTGTGAAACTCTACACTGTACGTAGCAAGGCTTCTTGAGAACGGGCGTTCTGCCAGTCCCCATCTCTAATGCATTCAATCCTAATACATTCATTTGCTGTCGACTCCAAATTAGCAAACCTGAGACCCGTTTACTGCCACTATGTAGCAATGCACAGAATTGATTACACCTGCAAAGCCCTTTCTTATACCTGGTTTCTACTTGTTTTCACTGTTTCTCTATTAGACTAAGCCCTTGACAAGACTAATTAGATAATATGTTATGGAGGAGAATTAATACTTTGAAGGCCGTAGGTAACTTTTAGCACGGGTCCAAGTGTAACTTGACCGCTGATTACACTGTTGGAGAAAAATAAGGGCCAAATCATATATTTAGTATTTCAGGGAGGAAGGGTTTTGTTGGGTTTTTTCCCCCCTCTAAATTTTGTTCTCACTTTTCTCCCATAGCTGTGAAATAAGTTTTGCTTGCAGCCTTTGAATTGTACCTCTCCCATAGTACTTGACTGG
The DNA here is from genome assembly GCA_028565335.1 of Limnodromus scolopaceus. NCBI lineage: Eukaryota > Metazoa > Chordata > Aves > Charadriiformes > Scolopacidae > Limnodromus > Limnodromus scolopaceus. The sequence continues at coordinate 5,205,697 of JAOXNO010000024.1, forward strand.
TAATGATGGCTTGCATTATTTGTGTATTTGTAAAGAGCAAATCCAAACACAAACGATGATCCACTTAACCATAAGGCAAAGTGCGACTTAGTTGACATGACCAGAGCTTTGCAAAACCTCAAGGAGAACAAGAGGTTGATTACAGTAATAATATGAATGTACAAATAACACCTGGAGGCAACTGCTTACCCCAGAACAGAAAAGGACCTGTCCTGGGATCTGTGTTTACATGGTTCTGAAAACTGCTGCTGATGTGAATGGGTTCCTACCACAAAGGAAAAAACTAACCTTTGTAAGGAAGAAACTAATGTTAGATATAGTGAAGTTACTATCCAAATTCCTAACTGTCAATGTTTCTAAGATTGAACAAAACTATTGCTTTTCTCAGCCTAAAGAAATCACTTAAAAAAAAAATATACTCAAAAAAAGTATAGACAAAAAACCCTCTAAGAAATTCCTGGCAAAGGGTCCCAGTCATAACTCTTTTGAAGAAGATGACTGGTAAGTGTGCAGCTCTACTATTACTCACACAACCCCACTAGCATTTGTAATAGCTAGAAATTCCCTGACAACTTCATCCATCCATCAGTCTACACTACCTTCCACTAATAAAGTCAACCAATATAGACTGGCTTCACTGGGTCAGCAACGCAGATCGTACGTGCAGTGGATGCCCAAAACAGGCCCACCCTCAAAATACATTCAACTTCATGCATATGTGAAAAATCAAGAAAGCAATGCACAAAATGTTCCCTGGGTACCATGAAATAAATGCATGCTTTGTGCTGTTGTGTTCTGAAAGAAAGAAGCAATTTTACAACTCCATGAAAGACAATTATCTTTCTAACAGGAAACAGAATGTACACCAGGGCTTCTAATAATTATGAATCTGGTTAATCATCACCCTTGTCTTTCCTCTTTACTCTTAGTCACTGACTAGAGAATTTACAAGAGTGAGTAACTAAAAAAAAATTTACAAGATAAAAAGGATGATTTATTAATCTAAAATGCCACAGAACTCACATCATGTTTGCTCTTCTTCTGAAAGAGGGTAAAGTTCTTACACATCCCCTCAGTGCAATAGCTAGGAATTGACAACTTGTCATCAGGTTTGTCTTTTTTCTTCTGCTGATACCCCCCTACTTCTCTACTGATACACCCCCCCCACCATCTACATAGTAAAACCACAATCTCTCCCTATATATGCAATAGAGTAAGGGAAGATGGGGTTTGCTGTGGATTGTTCTAGAATGGTTATTTTTATCATATTTGACAATTTGCATGACATTGATCCTGAAGAGTTAGCTCTTCTCCCTCTAGTTCATATCTAATATGCTGGAGCACAGAGAGCAGCAGCTCACACACTAAGCAGAAATTAGCACGCCAACTTGGTTACCTCTTCTGCAGCTATTAGTGGGAACAGAACCATTCATCTTATAAGCCTGCCATTTCCTGCAATACTTAGCCACTCTCTCAGAAGAGAGGGAAATAAATAGAAACAAGAGATCTGCTCTTAAGTAATATTTCTATTTCAGAAAGTATTTCAATTTTTCTGTTTAAAGGGGATTTTAGATCAGTGGCAAACACCAAGGTATTTGGTCCTCCAAGCCTCTTCCAGGTATATTCTCTGTGACTCACATAGGCTTGGGAGAGCCAACACAATCAAAACGTAAGGGAAAGGGGCAGATTAAAGAGCAAGAGACAAGGATTTTTATTACACAAAGGTCTGTTCATATGTGTTCCTTTTGCCATGTCCAGGCTCCACACTGAGTCCCAGGCACAAACCAGCTTTGGGCTCCAGATAAATCTGTGGGGTGTGACGTCTGAGACCAAAGCAGCACAAAACCTTTGGGAATCTTTTCACAAATCAGGCCAGAATATCAATTTATTACTGAAACTGGGTCAATTCCACTTGGTTTCGGGTTTCAGTTTACACAAGTCCCAGATTAACAGGAAAGTTGACATGACTTTTGTAACAGCGTGTCCTTGCTTACTGCAGCAGTGGAAGACTTGCCAGGAGAGCCTGCAGCAGAGAGCTGTATGAGCCACTCGAGCCTGGAAAAAATCATGGTTTGTGCTGGTTTGCATTCGAGTCCAAATGAGTTCTTCCAAACTGAACTCACGGAAGCAGGGAAGCCATCTCTGAAAACCCGTAACAGCTACATTCACAGGTTTTGTTCGTGGCCCATGAAATGCACTTGGTTTGCTCCCTGACTTAGATGAATAACCCTTAAAAAGTCTATTAAAATCAAGCATGGTACAGAGGTATGCACTCAACTTAGGCACTTTCTGTGAAATTTTGGCATGAAAGCACTTCTGATTTTCATCCAGAAAATAGTTTTTATGTGTTTTTTAATGTGCTTTTTTAGAGGCTGGAATTATTTTCATTGCCTCTCCCTCCTTTCGTCCTGTGAATTGCATCTATGTTTATACGTAGGAGAGAGAGATTCCCACCCTCATTTTAATTTTCCTCCTCTTGCACCATTCTCTTTTTTTTCCAGTTTGACCATGAACACAGAAGATGCAGTGTTGCTACACCATAATCACTGAGGCATGAAAACGCAATCTCCTGAGCAAAATGGAAATTGGGTGAAAACAACAAGTAGAACATGCTGGTCTTTACAAATCTCCATAAACCAGAGTATTTATTTCTACTATTTCCTTTGCTTCACGTACACAGAACAAAAAAGCATATAACCTATGTTAATGTTCGTAAACACATTCCAGTTGTGACCAGCCACATCCACATGTGGTCAGTTTAGGGGTGAGGAATAAAAGAGTACCTCTCCGTTTTGCCAGTTCCATTAACTGGAAGAGTTTGAGCCCTGAAATTAGAAACCTCTGAAGTTAACTGGGCTCCCTACAGAATTCTAGATCCTCTTGTACCTAAGCAATAAAGTTCCAGAAAAGCTGAGGTAGTACAGGCTTGCACTGATCCTGTAGTTCATTTAAAATGAAAGACAAGGAAAATATTAGAAAAAAAAATGTTGGAAGGTTGCTTTTTTAAAAACCACCATACTAGATGCAGAGACATGAGCTGAAGGTCTTATTTTAAAAGCCAACATAAGAGACATCCGTTTGATTATTTCAAAAAAATCTTCTTTCATCGAATCTCACCCACACAACCCCCCCATCTAGGAATTGCCTATCTCTGCAGAAGAGCTTTGTGATCAATTGACAAGTCTCAAACTCATGAAGTTATTATTCCAGACCAAACCACATTTCATTTTTATATAACATACAGAATATATAAATATAATATATTATACACTTACATGTACAAACATGGTCTACATTTGACACCCATCCACCTTAAAGGCTTCATAACATTTAAAGGAAGCAAAACTTAAAAAAATCATCATACAACATACAAAGCAGTTGGCAAAAAAATAGTACTGTTTGCATTGCTCACTAGAAGAGTTAAAAATTCTTAGGAAGAATGCTAGGAACTAAAAAAGTGGAAATTGGAAATGGACTTTCATCATCCTTTCTACTTGTCTGGTCCTCATCCCTGTTCCTGTTCATTTTGCCTCTGCCCCCATCAAGGCAATTTATCTCAAGGCAATTTGGGTTTCTGTCTCTCATATTACCTCAAGATAAGGATCAAATCTCTGATCTGAGAGAATTATTTAATCACTAATCTTTCCCCATTAGAAGAGCTCCAAGGTTAACAGAAATTAGTAAACATTTTTTAATCCTGTATTGAATTTTGCTTTGCAGTATGCTCTGCTAGACATTATTTACACTTCAGGGAGTGTTCATGCAGTATCCAAGCAACAAATTGCAGATTTGGCTGAATAAATAAAATAAATACAGAAACATCGCTAGCTAGATGCTAAAGACATGAGATGAGAACATTCTCTTCTGCATACGCATTTTTTGTGGAAATACTTATTTTAAATTATAAGCTTACGACTAGGTTTTGAAATGCATCAACAGCCAGCCTCATGCTTGATAAAAGTAACACACTTTTTAAAAAAATTCTTGTCATTATTGGCACACAGTTTCTATAAACAAGTAATCCTTTCCATTAAGATGACTCAGCAAAATATCTAAGAACAATCTCATAATTTCAATGAAGGTTCATTGGTAGTTATCCCATGGTTTCTGTGTATTAAATATCCCCAAAAGATTGATTCCAACAGAAAAGAATATTATAGTCTTCAGGTTTCCCACTACGGGGCAGTACGGGTCAGATTCCCAGCTGTAAGTCAGCATGGTCTCACGGAAGCTGAGGGAGAATGTCAGCTGGTATAAACTGGCAATCTGGCTGCTAGGTCTCCTCCTAAATCACCAACTTCAGCATGATTTTATCCCAGCTCTACTATTGCGCCTGGCTTAGCTCTCACCGACTACATGGAGGGTATCTCACAGTATGTATTTTTCCTTTCTTTGAGCAGCTGGTGCAGCCAGAGTGTTTTACTCCCCTTCGCAAATCCCACCCTGCCTCTCCCGGCTGGGCTTGCCTGTCCCTGCTTCAGCTGATGCAGAACGTTCCATCTCACTCATCTCAGTGTTGTGGGCAGCCAAAAGAGCATCCCCTGGTGCTTTTACTCTTTCCTGATGAACAGATGATGAAAACTAAAATAGGCAGGAGAGAGCTGTGCTCTGTCAGTCTGGGAAGGAAGGCATAGTTCTCATCTAAAAAAAAAATCAGTGCAGGTAAGTAAGCACACTGTGAAAGTTAGCGCAGTGCCAATGTGTCTAATTCCCAGGTATGATAAAGGAGATTTACCTGCTTTCAGGATTACCCTCATGGGTATTTCACTGGTAATATCCAGTGACACACACAGTCAGCATACATATATTAATTTTACATCTTCTTCCTCTAGGTACAGATGGCTTTTTATAATTAATCACTTCTTAACTACAGTACAGAATTCTCTTCTATTATTTTGCTAAACTACTGAATTGCTGTCCGAGCACAGTCCGCCCTTTGTGGCTAAGCGCTGGTGTGTGTCTGGAGGTCTCTCCAAGAAGCTTCGAGAGGCAGGTATGGTACCTGTACTCCAGCCCAGGAGCTTCATGCACAGGAATCCAAAGATCTCAAGATGGATCAATACAGGCTCATTTGCTGACAAGACGCTGCGCTCTCCCATGTATGTCCAACTCAACATTGCTTAGTCTTGAAAGAATTTAATCAGAGATGTAAAATGACGACAGCTGTCAGACTTTCCAGGGTGGGGCTGCCAGCAACTTATCCTACCCTGCTCTCTCTCCAAAGGAGCAAAAAGCCTATTTTTCCAGTTCCACTTGTCCTGCCTGAGCAATGTGTGCTGGGTTACAGTTATTCCCCAGGACACAGTAACTTTCATGCATCACTCTGTTATTAAGGAATCATAAATAGTAACCGTGAAGCAGACAAGCATGTATGGTTCCAGAAAATTATTAAGTTACGTTCACCAGTACTTTTTCTCAAAAGTTTGGCTCTATACTCAGGAAGCTACATTGGACCACAGATCCACTATCTAATCAGACTACACAGAATCTGACTTACACCTCCACATAGTTTTCACACTACTTGTTTGATTCTAAAGAGATCAAACCCACAACTATGCATAACTGGTACCAGAACCCGTTACTGTAGCCATGAGATAAATGACCTCTGTACCAAATTACATTTTAGATGGGACATCACTGAATACAAGCTGTTCACCTTTACTTGAAAGTTATTTTATGTACCACAGGCATAAAGTGACACTTCTTTTGGTGTCAGTCTACAGATGATCTTTAAAATAAAAATGCTAAGAGCAAAATATTATTTATTGTCTGGTTTTTGCTATTTGCTTTAGAAACAGTTGTCCACCAGCAACTGTAAAAATGAACACATTAATCAACAGCAACAGATGAGCTAAGCTTTTTTCTTGTTTTCTGATAAAAGCAAAGTGTTTATCAGTCATCAGAGCCAGCACTGCAGGTGACATGCTTTAAAAATACAGCACCTTCTCCACTGCCACGCTGTCTCCCTTGATGCCTGCATGACACAGAACACGCAAAATGATACTCCTGTTTTTAACACCAGTCTCCTACAGATTCAGGTTAAGTACTGCAGCTTGGAAACAACAGCAGAGAAATCGTTCCAGAAGTAAAATCCAGAAGGAATGCATTGGGTGAGGCTGGCATTTGGGAAGTCTTTTGCTGAAATAATTCCATCAGCTTTTACCTGAGTAAAATAAGATTTTTCAAAATCAGCCCTTTTGTACTCCCCAGAGTAAGCCTGCATTAGGCCTTTGGCTGCTAAACCAAACCACTGACTAATAACCAGCACTGCCCCACCAGTGCTGAGAAGATGCATCTGCAGTTTCATTGCTGTGAGGTTTTTATTTCTGTTTAGTGTCAAGTGAATCCTTCATATACCCTTCAGACTTGATTTACAAGCGCCAATATACTGCTGAGTTCCCTTTCCTTAACCACTGTGATTAAAATTAGTGCACTGCTTTTTCAAGTCCCAGATAGCTCAGGTATCGGATATTCATGAAATGTACTGCAAGAGATTATTCTCAGTATGTTCTTTCAAAGCCAGGAATAAACCAAAGGTTTGTTCTCTTAATGTCTAAATAATTTTACTATGTCTTTTTTTATTGACTTGATACCTGAAATTTCACTCTGACTGTGCAGATTTTGTCTCTCTTTAGTGTATACTCAGAGTGAAACAGTAGAAACTTTGCTAGAGAGACATGCTAGAGAGCAGGGACGAGCAGACGCACGATACCTGAAGAGTACTACAGGGGGGATCTACCTTTTTGCTATTTTGGGAGGTCATTTTGCTGACTTTTTGCAGCAGAGACATGGGGTGAATGCCTCAAATATCAGGGCTGAAAGTGCTAACTAACCCTACATGGTAGCCAGCACCTTCCCACTGCAAATTTTCCCTCTTTTTTTATCCTTAAGAAATGGATATTCCGCTATGTTAAAAAGAAAAACTTTTCAGTACTATAACCTCAGTAACAATTTCAACGTTTTTGCTCTTTGTTTCTGGGAGAATTTAAGTTACTGGCATGAATTAGAAGCCTAGTTTCTCTTTGTGCAATAAAGACAACTAAGGAAAGCTGCAAGACAAATGCAGTCTTCTTACTTGTATTCCCCTGCAAGGTCCATGAACGCTGTGACATGCAGCGCTAGCAAGTGTCCTGACCTATGCACAGTCACCTAGGTGGAGCTGAAAAAGGAACGCACAGCTTTATCTGCCCTTCGCTGAGAAGATATGCCTCTTATTTCATAAACTTTGAAACTATTTTTAATTCATATGCCAGACAGCTGAGTCACAGATCTTCTGGTCAACTCAGGTGAACCCAGAGGACAAAACGGCAAAATACAAATGAGCTGAAAAGCAAATAACTTTAGTCAAGCATTTTTTAATATTGAATTAGCTAACTGAAGACATGGAACATTTTGGAGATTATCATTCTCATACTACCTGAAAACAGCATCTGAGACAAGAAGCACGGTATATCTGAATGTCACAGTCCCAGACTAAGTGTGAAAAATTCTGCTGAACAACTGAACTGTTTCTTAAGGCTTCCTTAAGAGCTCTATGTGCCCAGGTGCTGCATAGCAAATCTTGTTAGCTAATGGTCCTTGATAGACGAAATCCAACACCTGAGGATTTGCAAGTGAAGAATTTTGCACAAACATGATACCTTTTTGGCTTCTACAGAGCAGGCAGAATTACCTGGACTTCAACAAGACCTTCTAAAGAACCACAGAGAACAAGGACAGGTGAAAGATTATTTCCTACAGTGGGATATCTTACTTTACGAAGTAGAGATCAGTTACCTTCTTCTCATATCAGTTGCAGAGTAAGTTAGTTCAACATTAATGGCAACCAATCTGGTTGCATATCCCTTCAAATCCGAATTGTGATTGAAAGCTGAGTTCCCAGATGATTTACTTGTTTTAAACTGAAACAATCCTTCACGTTCTGGTTTTCACAGTATACTGACCACTTTAATAATATCGGTTATCAGCTGCTATGATGACTACTGTGCTTTTCTACTACTATTATATCATACCTGCTTTAACTGAGGTTTTCTCCAATACACTGTCCGTTCTGATCACAGATTATTCTGACCACCATCTCCTGCTTTGCTCTTTAAATATTTCAGCATCCTGGTGGAACATGGGCCCACTACAATTCTTTCTAGAATAGAGTATCAGACTCTGGCTACAGAACTCAATTCTTGCCTACCCATTCCCTACCTTTACCTTTAAGGATGTAAGTTTCATTTAAATTACAGTAAACTAAAATCAATACAAGATGGAAGCTTCACAGAAGAGGCACTTCACAACTTGTTGAAGAATGTGGACAGCAGATGCTTGCACCAACAGAAAGATTCACGTTGAGTAGACAGCCATTAGTCAGGCAGTCTGAAATGCCTACGGCTGTTCTACTTTGGAACACAGCAGCCTGCATCTCATAGGTGGGGAATAAAGAACCAGTGGCTGGCCTGTTCCTTTTGAAACCTTTCATACTATGACAAGGAGATAAGCCAAGTTTTGGCAGCACACAGCATTCTCAACCCTAACGGTAGAGAATTACAGGCATGAAACATACCAAATTAAAATAACTACAATTAACGCTTATTAAGAAAACAAATAAATACATCATACTCTGGGAAAATGTTTGAATATGCATCTGAATTGAATCTTCAGCAAAATTATTTGCTTTGACGTCAGTATTTGTTTTAGGCTATCTAAATAATTCAAGGACTTTCCTTACATTACTTCTTGGAATAAGAGTTTCATGTGTACTACTCCACTTGCCATAGAATTAAGTGGAACAACTAACTGCAGCAAAGGCTAGATCTGGGACCCAAATGGGACTAATGAGCTTTGTACCAAAAGCACTTCCCACCCAAGGAATATAATATAACCTACAACCATGAATGTGGCAGGAGTAAAATACAATTAATTCCTCAAATAAGATCAAACTATTAAAAAAACCCCAAACAAGTCAAGATTCTTCTCATCTACCACCAAAGGCATCAGTCAGGCTGCTTCTGACCCCACTCAGCACAGCCCCATTTGAGGGCAGCCATTTTACCTGTAATTTCAAATGCGTGCTGTGATGAGAACTGCTGTAATTAAAAGTCTTCTAAAGATAGCAAAATTCAACACACATCCTTTCTGGGTGCAGTTCCATTAAGTCGGTAAGATTACTATCCTCAGTAAGAGTTATATGATCTGCTCTCTGCCCACCTGCCTGAACTACTTCATTTCCCTGTTGCTCAGCTCCAAACCTGATCCTGCCCTGTGCCCAGCGTGTACAGGTGTTCTGCATCTAATGCATTCCTACAGCCAGCATCAAGAGGGGAAAGGGCACGCTGTGCTCTGGGGTCAGTCTCATTGGAATCACAAATGAAACAGATGATACCTTTGTCTCAGCAGAGTTAATTTAATAAACTCGTTTCGACACATTATAAAGTGTTGGGTTTAAAAAGGTCCTTGCAACTAAAATTTCACTAGCAGAAAGCTCAGTGTATTTTGAGCTCTTTTCCATGCTTACAGTATGTCCCATGGTACTGAGCGATTTTGTTCAGAGGTCAGGAATGTGGGCATGCTACCATATGAGTCAGGAAATCATTTACAGAATGCATAAAAATGGCTTTGCAGGGCAGTGCCTCAGAGCTGAGAGGACATGACAATCTCCTTGCCGCATAAACAAATTTGGTTAATGTACAGCCTCTCATACGCAACAACCAAATAGTTTTTTTTAAAATATTCATGTCATGTAAACCAAAAAAAAAAAAAAAAAATCAAATTTCATTTATCTGCTGATGAGAGTGTAATTCAGCAGAAGACATCACGTATTTCAGAAGCTCTGCTTCTTAAGAAAAATTTGTAGTTTCTGCATTAGGTAGTAAACGGCAACAATCTCTACCTACCACATTCCTCCATTTCAGGACAGGTGAGATGTTTTGAACACTTGCAAATGAAGATATTTTGAAGCAGAATTTTGTTATCCTTCTGATTTTTTCCAAATCTGGAAATCAACATCATTGCCAATCACAGAAACCCAATCAAAATAATTTGAATACACAGCCAAAACGGTTAATATCTGAGAGATTGATGAAGTGGGAAACAGTCACTGCAACCTTCTAATTAAAAAAAATATAAAAATACACAGATTAAATTTCTGCTCTCCTGTGCTTACACCAAAGAAGTCTCCGTAGTAAATCTGAACAGCAAAATGTCAGATATGAGCACATCCTGGAAAGCAATGTGAGACCACCATGTCCCACTGATGTCAATAGACAAAACAATCTCAAAACCAGGTTGGTCAAACTGCACTTGACCTCAGGAAAATTTCAGCTCGAGTTTACTGACAAGGTGCAGGCACAGACAGACAGTAGCCCATACTCTGACATACAAGCATCAGAGGTTTGCTCATGTGATCACAGCTTACCAGCTAGGGCCTTGATGCGGGATCGTTCAAACAGTCGAGCAGAACTATTTTCATTGTCCCAGTCATCGACGTCCCAGCGGTTGTTGACATCGCTGTACTGCTGTTGGATTTCAATATTGTCATAATCTGTCGCTACTGTTGTCGTCATCCTGAGTCTTCTTAACCTATTCTCACCATCAGATTCTTCTTAAAAACCCCTGCAAAAGAAAAATACATAATAATAATTTAGACAATATACATATATTGGAAGAAAGTAGTAAAATTTAAGCTCAAGACTTCTCGTTTCAAAAATCAATTACTTTCACTCAAAGCCCGTGACCAGTCATGGGAATTTATTTATGAACTAATCCAGATAAATACAATTAACTGCTGCATTGCTTTGAACCCTCCCTAGCAACAAAATGGTAGCCCACCAACGCAGCTCTTTACATGAGGTTCTCCTCTTTCAGGCAGTCGGATACCGTTAGCATATTCATACTGTTTTCCAATCAGAATTTGCATGTACTTATCAGTACTAAATATAAAAGCTCCTAACACCTCCTCAAGGGGAGGAGGAGGAAGGTTATAAATGGCTGCGAAACGAGAGGCTGTGAGCCCTGCAGGAGCAGCCACTGGCCTGGGAGCACAGGTCCAAAGCTCTCCCCATCACCAGGACTGAAGCAGCAGCTGTGTTGCATCCTCCGTAACCCAAACCCTCCAAAGTCAGTGCTCCGAGAGACACAAGGGCTGACCCTGAAGAGCAAACACACAACTCACCTTTATAAAAATATAACAGTTCTAGAAAACACAGTTTTAAATGTCTGGGAAAGGGGGCATGGCTGGGTTTTCATAGAAACGGTCACACCAGAGGAAGACTTAGTACCTGAGAAAAATCTCTTAATTTTGTGGATGGGAGGGCAAAGAGGGGACAACCCACCCTCTCCGCCGGCCCGGCCATCTGGTGCCACCTACTGACGCAGGGGAGCAGGGCACGGCACCGCATCACCCCTGCACCCCCGGCCCACCCCTGGCAGGGGGAAACGGAGGGCTGTAAGGGTCTGCATGCAGCCCCCACAGCGGGGAGACCCTGCAGCTGCCAGAAACCCAGCTCACCGGGGAAAAACAACGCATTACTGTCACTGCTTGCACACTCAAGACGACTTCATTTTCCACGCGGTCCTAGGATAAAAAGGCCAGTTTTATTTTCTTTTATACCCCACCGCGGATGAGGAGGTTCCTCATATTTACTTGCAAAGTACTCCCTTTTTTTTTTTTTCTTTTTGCACAGAAAGGGGAAACGAGCCACACTTGCAGTTTTTACCCAAGAAGCTGTTACCGGAGCACATTTGTGAGAGATTCAACCTTGACAAGAAGGAACCATTTTAGTTATGGTAAGCTGCCAACAGACTGAAAGAATATCAAAAAACCACCTTGCTCTGGGAAAGGTCTTTAAAATTATTGTCCATTGCACCAGCCTAGGCTGATATTTTCCGGCAGGGAGCTCTGGTGATGGAGCCTCCTCAGCAGGATGAAATCTGCCGCTGTGAACAAACAAAAGAATGGAGCAAAGACGGGGGAAAGGATTAAGTCCCACCTGAAACATTCTGCACGGCATTCACCACCTGATACTCATCTGCTATCAAGCCTGGAAAAAAGCCTCCCATTGATTCCTGTACCCAGGCAGAAACCCGGGTTAATTCCAACTAAATCCATAGAGTAACCATGGTATAAACAATGAGTAGAATCAGACTGTTCTACAGCATCAGCTTCAATCTCTTCAGCTTTCTGTATTCAGAGCCCAGTGAAGAGGAGGAGATACGCCACTGGAAAAGCAGCAGCTCAAACTCTAAAAATAAAAGCAGTGACCTTAGAACAAGATGCAGCAACATGATAATTCAGTATAGATGCTACAAGCCAGCAGATTTCATTTATTTCTGTATCATCTGTGTTTACATGTACACATAACTGGATCCAGAATAAATTCAGCTATCACTTGTGTTTTTACCCTTCCTGAGCATCACACAAGCAAAATATATCCCAGATGAAGTTAAATTGAGCATGAAATGGGCCTCTCATCCAACACCTATAGGGCTGGAAATCTTGCATCCTTGTTCTGGTTCTGTAAAGATGGTAAAAATAAAAGCAGTGCCTCTTTCACTGGCTGACATCAAGCTCCCTTTTCCGAGGTGTGGCCCAGTGACACAGGGACAACAGAGAGGGGTAGCAGACACACACTACAGTGATAAAAACAAGTACCTTGCAGGAAAGCACTTCTGTGGTGAGGATAATACAATTCAATCCTAACTGAGATACGTGGCCCTGCCTTCTTCTACAGGCAGACCCAGCTATGTAATGTGTAACCACCACCTTAAGCCTGTCCTGAAAAACAATTTTCTTGGGACTCCTGCTGCAGCTCTTGTCCAGCAAAGCCCCCTGGAGCCTCTGGGAACAGGGAGGGAAGACAAACACAAGCTCCAGCAGAAAGCTCCAGGTTTCTTACTACAGAAATGGAGGTCCTGCAGATGGGCTGAGCTACAACAGCAAATCTTGTTTCTAAGTTATGGGTGTCTCTATTTGACAAATGGAAACACCAACACTGTCTGCAGCTGCCCAGAGAGTGAAGAGTAAAAATGTTGGAGAATTTTTCTGGAGCTCTTAATGTAGATGAGTTCACTATTAATGACCTCAAGTGAGATGTCAGACATAAAATTAGCCCTGCAGTTGAAAGACACAAGCTGAAAAAAAAGTGTGTATATAACATACGCATACATGTAACATACATTTACATATTTATTTTAAGCTCAACACGTTACTTGCACTAGCTGCTGCTTGATACCATAATTATGTTTGGTCAGACCTCTTTGGCTGGATGATTTCAACAAGTACTTTACGAGTACAGATTTGTTTTGTTAACTGTGCAGTCAGCACAAAGCAGGAGACAGTTGCATTGTGTGCCATTAGCTCACTGCAGCACTCTCCGCTCAGGCGCAAAGCGCCCACCAACACCCCTGCAAGAACTCACTATAGAACATGTAGCACAAGCAGAAAGCACAGGGACAGAAGGAAAGCCTGTGCCCCAGCAGGAACAACCGTTGTAATTTAAACATCCTGGCCTGGCTTTAAGCTGAAATACCAACCTAATAAAGGAACAATGTTTTCTTTGAAGAGCCAAATGTAACATGAATTTAAACTGTCAACAACCCAAGCAGTCTTCATGCAGACAACTCCAAGCCAGCCCATTCTCAGAATATGATAAACACAAGCCTACTTGTAACAAGACATTTTAGGAATGGAAGGTCCTAACTTCATTACCGTTCACAATTCAGATATGGACTCTAAGTAGCCTTTATAAAGGGCTAAAAAGCAGAGAAAACAGGCATTGGGATTGCTCAGCTAGTCCACATCCTCTAAAAATTACATGCCAGCACTGTGTGCACCTGGGCCTTGGGAGACACTAGCAGGTAATTAGAGGGATAAGCACGCACATGGGTGAACTAATAGATAGCACGCAGCAGTACCGAAGTGCTCAGCACAGACCCACCACCATGGGCAAAGAAAGGTTTTGTAAATTCGAAAACTTCCATATTCGTTGATAAAATATAACATTGTATTGCCTTCTGCAGTTGATACATTACTAGAAGACCTCATGAGACTAAAGAGATCATTTCATTTCAAAGCGTTCTTTAAAATATATTGCAAAATTTGAGGGCGGGGGGGGTTGGCATTATCTTCAAAAAGAAGAAATGGCTTGAAGAAAGAATCAGCTACCAGGAAGAGCATTTTCTCAGACAATTTTCAAAGGCAATATCCAGGGGTCAGACCTTTTGTATTTACTTTCATAAATAAACCAGATTCTGCTCTGTTTGTTTCTCAGATAATAGAAAATAAACAGTTTTATTCAGACCATCTGAAGAATGAGCTCATTTAAAAAAAAATCCTTGGCTACTTTTAAATGCAATAACGTAATTCACTAAACAGGCTAAGAATATAATCTCTAAAACTCTGCCATAACCACACATGTGGAATTGCTTCTTAATAGTTATATTACTTTAAAGCAAACATTATTTTTTCAAGAGTTACTATTCTTCCATGAAACATTGTAAACTGTAGTTAGTTTCATGTTACTCTTACTATCTAAGAATTGTCAAGAGGTTTTTATGATGTTATGATTGAAGAAAACATATTTTGAGCAGCAATCCCCAAATGGTCTAATTACTTATGTAAATAGTCTATTCCCTGTCTAATGGACAGTCCAACCTATTGCACTTGTTCTGTTAGTTAAGATAGATTGTGTATGACTGTGGCTGAGAGGACTGAAAATGCGATATGGACACTTCCATCTCTAGGTTACAGACTACGTGGCCCAGGAGCAAGTATGAGCACAACCACTGGAATAAATGACATGTTTTCTCCCTATTTCCTATGTATCAGATATGTACAAAGATACTAAAATTACAAACTGCCTCCTTTCTGGTAGCTCTCTCTGAAACCAAGGCTGGACGAGCACAGAAATCAAATCAATTAAGCTTTTTGCAGGACTTCCACCTCCAGATGCTTTCACTCCCAGCCTGTACTGCTTTTCTCCCACTGATGACTTGGTCTAGGGTAATTAGTCCAAGTCTTTTGCAACAAATTCACTTTAGAGGAAAATCTAGTTCGGGTGTTCTGAAGTCTAAGGAGCCGGTTTCCAGCCTGTCTCCGTGCTCAGCCCAGAGACCATCACTTTGTATGACAGGAACTGCAACAGTGTCCTCAGAGAAAGAAGCTTACCCTGTCCTGACAGGGCAGCGTGGACAATCACTTATATTTTGGTTTGTTGTTTCAGCTGCTAAACCAATTGTAAAATGATAGAAGTACTAATACGGCAAGGCTTTAACTCCCTTGACCTCCAATATCCTCTCTCCCTCATGTGCAGGGCCTGGCTCCCAATCCCATCTTTCCTTCAACAAAAAGAACAAAACTTTTTCTGTGTTTTCCAACCCAAGAGCACTCCATGTATTTTGTTCCTGCCTTCCTGCTCGTTGCCCGAGTCAACCCACTTTCTGGTGCTGACTCCTCTGGCTGTCCGCACTGTGGGACGTGGAGGCTGAAGCCGAAAGCACCCTGAAAGGTCACAGGAAAGGGGCGGACAGGCAGTGCTACTGGGAAGTCAAATGCCACAATCAGCGTGTAGGGCACAGACGCTTCAGGAATGCACAAAGCAAGACTGAAGCCTCTTTATTCCCAATAAAGGCTGGAAAAGTGTGCAAAGGTCATCAGAATCACGCAGCCCGTCCTCCAGCAGTGAGGTCTACTTCCCACATCTCAGATAACCCATCATTTGAAAAACAGCAACCATGGAGTTAAAAGTGGCTTACAGGATCATATGTTTCTTCTGAGGTCCCCAGGATATCACACTCTAGCTGGGAGACTGGTATGCATTACCTAAGCATTGAAACAACTTCAAAAAGGATTCGCGCTGGTCGCTGTAAACAAAAATACAGCTCACTGTACTGGAAACCCAAGTGTTTCCAGCAGGGGTGACTGTCACACACCCATGATCAACATGTGCAACACACAGGACAAAGATTCAAACTGGTTCAGCAAATACAGTGCTTACAACTAGGCACCCAGCGTCCCAGCCAAGAGCAGAGAAAATAATGATGACTGAAAAAAGTTAGTTGGTAAACATGAACCAAACCTCTATTTCCGACCTTTCCATTCCAGCAACGATCATTAAAATCTTCTAGTCTGATTCTCTCCACATTTAAAGCTATAAAATTTCACCCAGTTTCTCATCCATTACCCAGCAAATCTGGATTCCAACACTTTTTTTGTGAAAACGCTAGAATAAATTAATTGATATGCAGGGTCCAAAATTTGTCTTCTGTAATCTGAAGTAGCTTCAACCAGCTGAGGACACAATCCATAATGTGCCAACATTATTTGAAGGGCCTCCTAAAAACAAAAAAGTGGTAGGAGGGGGAGACTTCATATTGGTTTCATCTGAGATCAGACACATAATAGGAGTTGTGAGGTGAGACTCTCTGGGTTCCTACATTTCCCTATGGACCATCCCAGATTACATATACAACCTCCAGAGAAGTCCATGCCCCTCCATCAACTATATACAAACCATGAAAAGACTAAGCCAGGAAAAAAGTGAGACATTTTAGGTAGAAAGTGGCAGGTTTTTGAAAGAAGTTAACAAAGAAGAGTACAAAAATCAAGCAGAACGGAACATTACCACACATAACTTAGGGGTGGAGGAAGCACTGAATCCCTGCTGGGACTGCCCTTCCTTTTCCCCTCATAACTTGAGGAATGCAAAAGAAATACATTTTGTAAGGGGAAGGAGGTGGAGAGGACTCTGGTAATCAGCCATTTGCACACTTGTAGTGAGTGGTATTCTTCCATCTCTACTGAAAGGGAAAGTCCACGGGGATCCAGGCAGAGACTGGATGGTGGCACCAATTTACACACAGAAGCACAGAACACACGTGAGGATTGTGTTAATAAAACTCCACGTGAGTGCTAGTCCCAGGCTTAAAGAATACAACCTCCTTATTCAGTTTTTAAGCAAAACAAGAGTACTCAACCTCTCTCCTCATGTACTTATACTTTTCCTTCAACGATCACTGCTGGGCAAGGTTTACACAAGCTGAGTCAGGGCTAAATGCAATTTAGTAGTTTTATAAGAGTAAGGTTCAGCTCAAATAAGTACATCCAAAGTTAAGTCCATGGCTGCTCAAGTGAGGTCCATGGATTAAATATGGCTTCACTCATCTCACAAGCCACCTTTATACCCAGTGTGACCAAAAGAGATGCACCTCAGCATCCAAAAACTCTTTGTCTTGTGAAACATCAACGAGGCATTTTCTAAAACCTGTCACCCTATTTTCCACTTCTAATTAAGCGAATAAAGAAATTCCCATAGATTTCAACTTGCGCAGCTCTTAGTCAACTGCTTTTAAAAAACACTTTCATCACCTTCATAGAGTCTTTCCTAAGTCAGTTAAAGACAGCGTGTCGAATTATCAGGATATCTGGGAGTGTCCTGCTATGCAAATGGCTTAGCTGGAAAAAACCTGGGAGACCAGCTCATCAGCTCTGCTCCACAGTTTCTCTCCCCACCTCCATTCTTGCATCTATCGTTTGTTAACTTGTATATCTCAGTTAATACGTCTCCCACCCATTTCCAGAAAAACCTGCATTTCTGTGTAGGGTAACCCATCCAGACGGTACCTTTAACAAAGCTTAGGCGCAATGAAAATATTCCCATGAAATAAAATTCTTAAGTTTTAAATAAATCTGCTACATCTCCTATTCAAATTTTGCAGACTTGTTCTGGTGCTTGGCTATCCAAAAACAAATGCAGTTGGTCTCTTTGAAACTGAAAAGTGAAAAATGAGCAGCAAAATCAGGAACCATATTCTGGACAGTGACTGGAATAGCATCCTGAATGTTGTTAGGGCTTTACAAGACAAGTAACACACATTTGTGCACCTGTGTGTGCTGATCTGTGGGGTCATCTGTAACAAACAGTTGGCATGCCAATACTTTTTCTGAGGAATATGACTGTCAGCAGGCCAAGAGTCCTTCACATTTACAGCCTACATACTTATTTTACTATAGAACACTTACAGAGAAAATTTGTCCATGGAATTGCCTGAACGGTTTGATAAAAAAACCCACATAATAGCAAAAACCTTAAGGTGGTAAGTTGATATGAAGTGACTAAAAATATGAGTAGGCTAAATTAACAGTATGTCTGCCATATATACCACAAAGGGTGCTCATGGTGGTAAGCAGAATGAAATCAACAACAGGAAATCAACTGGAGTTGAAATCAAACAGGGTCCCAGGTCAGCTCAGTCCCTTCCAGAATTACAGGAAGGACCTTTCTTACGTAGGCTCCTACTGTCAAGATAACCTTTATTCTGATACACACTTTAGCACAATTTGGACATTTCATGGTTACAGCAGAAGAGACAAGGCAGTGAAAATACGTCTGCCTCTGTATTTACGAATGGACACCTACCCCAGCAGGTTTTGGGAGGCATGCCATGAAGATGGGACCTTGTTTCAAAGGAGCATTTAGATTTCAAACAACCTTGTTAAAAGCTTCTGCATTTGACCCTTCTCAACCCTGATCACGGAGCAAGGCGAAGGTGCACTTTGCAAACACCTCTAAAGAATCCAGCTGAAAGTACTCATGGATGAATATGCTGGATCTTTAAGGTAGTGAAGGGCATCTGGAACATCTTGCCTTATGGCCTGGCAGGAAGAAGAGCTGATGTATTTCAACAGATATCAACATGCTTCCAAAGAAACTACCAAAAAAATTCCTTCCACAGTCTCTAAGAAGTTAAAGGACAATATTTAGTATTACCATGTTCTAGAAGTTATCTGTGGGTTGACCTTCATCAAAAAGAATGTGAAAATATAGGACAATTGTCTGCAGTGGTATTTACCTTTTTCTTCAGTGGAACAAAACAAAAAGCCTTTTTTAGTATTTTTCAAGTGGTATGCAGAGCAGAGTTCCAATGAAAACCAGTTACCCTCGGAAAGGAGTTTCCCATTTTCTGGGCTCTACTCTCTCATGACCCTGCTTATGAGAAACAGAGCACTGATCTTTGGAAGCCAGCTGTGCATCAGTAAAGGACTGAAAACCGAGACGCTCCCACTGCTTGAAGTCTGTCAGGCATCACAGTCTGTGCTCAGAGTACAGCAAAAAACCTCAACACCTCAACCCTAGCCACTTGCCTGACTTGGCAGGAAGTCCCAGACAACCTGAATGCCCTCAGCGACATCACTGTTTATTTTGATAGTGCTCCAGAACTAGTGCTCCAGCAAACTGGCAGTGCCAGGTGGTACACAGCCTCTTGCAGGCTGCTGAGAGTCATCATGGAAATGGCACCGGCTGAAGTATCTAGCTAGCTGGTAATCTAAAATGAAATATTCCTCAGTGAAAAATGTAAAACTCAGAAGTGACCTGCTCATTCAATAATTACTGTGATTGCCTACGTGTGACCATGTAATTTACAGATGTAAGTTTACATCTGTTATATTAATTTGAATGAAGAAAGCTACAGCCGAGTCTCTGGGGATGGGAGAGAGATGCTGTGCAATGTGTCTTCATCAACCATAAAGCCAGAACAGGAGGTTTCTGCCTCACTTCTCACTCCTACCGAGAGGGTCTTACAACCCTGAATAACATTTGCAACGAGCACAACTGAGCCTGTCTTTGCGATGCGCAAATGCAAAAGCTAACTCAAAGCTGGCTGCAGTGGATTGACACTCTTAAATCCACGAGCATATTCCTCCTCCTGTGGTCTCTCTCAGGGAACCTGAGATGCGATAGGTCTGACCTCCTTGCAGGAGAAGGGCTGCCAAGTCAACAGGCCTGAGGATTCAGCCCACCAGCTGCTGTCTCTCTTGCACTTGTATTTTCCCTCTCTATTTCCGCACCCCACCCTTCCTAGCCTTGTTATTAGTATATCTTCCAACTTCTTTGACAGTTAATAAATGTGCAGAGCCGACTTTGCGACTGGAATCATCAGAGGTCAGGAGTGTGGACCAAAGGTACGGTCTGTACAGAGAACACAAACCACTATTTCCCAGTGCTGTTGTTCAGCTACTGGAGCACTATAAACCTAACAGGCACAGAACAAAAAAGGGGTGCAGCAAAGAATTACTTCTTAGCCAAAGTAACACTTCAAGCACTGAGATGTTTGATGAACTGGAACAAAATGAGAATACAACAGGGTATAACAGCTACATCAAGCTGCAGAAAGAAAGAACTCTACAGGACCTGGCTACCATGCTCCAAGAGATTTGGATGAATGTCCAGGCTTACTTGCCGGGGGGGGGAAAAAGGGCAACATACAGGTCCCAGCCCAATCAACATATATTAAAGCTGTAGATGAGTAGGAGTGAACCAGAGCCTCTGCCCAGGCTCTCTGCCATTTTCCCTCCCCTGGATCCCTGCGAGCTCCCAGTTTCCTTCCCACGGGGAGGAGGATGTGACGCCCACCCGGGTCATGCTGCAACGCTGACTTAGGCACAGCCAGGAGACGCAGCCGTGGGAGGCTGAGCACGCTCACGGCTTGGCAATCCAGGGGTGCCCATGAGGGACAGGACACAAACTATACTGCTTTACACCCAGACAAACCTCCTCTAGGCTGGAGTTTTGGGGTTTTGGTTTTTTCGGGGGTTGTTTGGTTTTTTTTGTTTGTTTTGGTTTTTTTGGTGGTTTTTTTTTTTTTTAGGGCAAGGAAAGGCTTCCATCATCCTCAGCCAAGAAGGAGAAATTCAGGAAAGACAGACTGTGCTCCTCAGAGGTGAGTGTCGGGGGAGGCAGCCTGATGACAGCTTCCAGGGCAGGAAGAGAATGAGCTGGTTTGGCTCTGCCTCCACACTGCAGAGCAGCAGTGGGAAACCGCACCCAGGGAGACGCCTAGGGAGAAAAGGATGTTTTGTTGTGTAGGCTTTTGTTCTGGGCTTTGTTTATTAGCGATATTTCACAGCCAGGCAGGCAGAGCATGGAAGCAATTTAAAGGGCCAGCCTGGAAGAAATAACCTGCTATACAGTCAGCAGGTTTTGAATTAGCAAACAAACAAGAAAAAACAGATTCTGGGGGCGGGAAGGGCAAAAGAATTGCTAACACACTTCATAAGGCAACAGCAGGCAACATAGCTGAAGAAACAGCTGGTTTCAGCAGTACACTTAAGCGCCAGCACCAACCCACGAAGGAGCAACCCCAAGTCCAAATACCCACAGACTCTCATTAACAAGAGATGTAAGGCAGCACTAGTTACTCCATGGCAATGCTGAGATGATCCATCTGCTGTCATACCAGCGCTTGGTCCAGGTACCAGAGACTCCCGAGACCTCTCCAGCTGAGCTAGCTCTGCTTTAACTGGAGATGCTTAATCAGCTCATTGAGGTCTGGCAAAAGAACTGGCCTAGTAAAAAATTCATTGTGGACAGTGTGGTTGTCCCAGAGGGGGCTCAAAGACAGCTCCAGAACGAGCATTTCCTTCAGATGCTGAAATCCAAGTCATGCCAAGATCATGCAAAGCTTTGCCTCTTGATGGCCACACTCAGTGCAGCACTGGAGTGTTATAGGTATTGCATGGATGCTAGCTGTTATTTCTTTAATGAAAATAAACCAGAATTACTAACAGAATGCTTTTGCTTTGGTGAGATTATGTGAAGACAGTACTTAACTGTTGGTTAGGAAATGCCAGCATTTCTTTGAATTCAGAACTGGTTGGAAAGTGAGCCAAGAAATAGAGCAGAGCAGTTTGATATTAAATGCCCCACTTGAAAACATGCATGTTAAAAATTGTTCTGCAGTTAGCACAAACTGCAACAGCTTCAACGTAGGGTGGCCATCGCACCCACCACTGATGAGCTGAGAAGGAACAGAGCACTGCCCCTGTGCATCTGCCTACCAAGCCTCCGAAGGGACTACATCCTCTGCCCCACTTCAGCGGGCAAGTATCAGAATACTGAATAATCTTCAAACAATTTATCTCCGAGCCCATGATTTTTCCTTCTCTCTTTACAAAAAACCTACAATTCTTTACACCGAGATACTGGGATGACAGGTGGCCCCAGCAAGGCCTTGGGCAAGGAGGGAGCATGCAGACAGCACCCGTGTCTCTGCTCCAGCAGCATCACGTTTTCACTGGCACAAACCTCGCAGGCGCAAGTTCCGACGTGGACACACACGGCCCAGCCAGCACCAACGCGATGCCCGCAGCTGCTGCAGAGCTAAGCACAGGACTCCATTTCAAAACTCCACAGTCATCTCCTGCCCGAGAGGTGAGGTCCTTTTTGTGCACATGCACATTTTTGACTATGCAAAACCAGGAACATGGCTGAAAGCTATTTGAAAAATGATCCTTCCCCAGCAAGAGAGGAAAATGTCAGCAGTCATACGAGTAAAGCACCAAGTCAGATAGTGCACAGCATAATTCTACCACGCCAAGGAGATCTCTGGCTCAAGTAACCAAGCACAGCTTGAGCTGCTGGTTCTCAAAGCGGAGGAAATGTGTCTCATTCTCCCCAGAGGAAACAAAACACACATCATCCACTCATTAGCCTCCTGGCAGGAGAATTATCACCACCACATCCAAACTGGTCTCATCACTTTTAAACTAACCTTTAGTGGGTTAATGGGTACTAATCAGAGGAAGAAGACAGGTAAAACTAAGCATACTGCCTGCATTTGTCCACAAACAAGTTTTAAATGGACAGCAGCTGTTAATTCCTAGCTACATTCTTCACATTTTTTTTGGCCAACTCCCGACAAGACTAACAAAACTCTTTCCCCTTAAAGCTTTCATCTGATGCATAGATAAAATAGTCAGGGGTTTGCAGGCAAGGAAAAGAAATATATATCATTATTGCCTTAATTTAAATGCATGCCTGTAGGTCTTCAGTGCATCCCTGCCCTTTGAAATGGGCTAAAGAGCCTTAATGCCATCTAAATTAAGTCAATTTGTTATTCAGGGCATTTGCGACCAAACAATTTGACCAAACAATTTGAGATGCCGTCCTTGGAGGAAAAAGCGTGCAGGCCAGAATTTCAAACCCTGGGAAATAAGGTGATGGATGTAGACCAAAAGCCCAGAAAAGCTACGTCTTAAATAACTTGGGTCCTTACCTTGGTTTTTTGATATTTCAACTATGATTAAATTACTTTTTTTAAAATAGGTATTTTTAATTTTATAGATGATATAGTGATGACTCTTTCCAGGTTTCTCATGTCAGCTTCCTAACAGAGTGCTGTCTTGTACACTTCTGCACTTTCTGTGAAAAGGGCTGGCGCTCCTGCAATTACTTAAGCAGCCTCAGCTGCTTTAAAAGGACCCCCACAATAGTCTTCCCCAAAACTTCACAGCAGCACTTACACTTACGAATATCGTGAGAAAAGCCTAGTAAACAACTCTGTTAAAATCAGCACCAACACAACAGATCAAAACAAAAAAAAAAAGTTTTACTTGAAACATCTCATCCACCTCAGACACCACAATCCATTTTTGCCCGTGCAGGGTTGGAGGACTCTGCAAGGCACCGGCTTCCACAGCCTGGCCCCCCCAGGCGCTACTGCTGGCTGAGCACAGCTCCTCCAGCCAAGGAACCTGCACCCGGGGCTGCCAAGCTGCAGCTGTGGTGACACGACCCCCAGCCAGCTCTGCCCCAATGACCTCGGCAAGCCCGGATCGTGGCCACACAACCAGCGAAGGATGGTTTCCAGCCGTCGGGACCAAGAGAAGTGCTCCCCAGCACCCTCTGCTCCCTGGGGCCACGCACACTGGTGCGCCGAGAAGAGCCTAACGCAAAAGGTACTTTCTCGGAGGCACAAGTGTTATTCACAGTTTTAGACACTCTAAGTAAAAGAGGCAAATAAACAAACCAATGACATTTTGCTCTTTCAAATTATCTAACTATTGTTACTGGCACTTTGTTATAAACAGCTTCTGGCAACATGGAAATACGGTTTAATTTGCACCCAGCAGCTTTGCTAGCCTTGTACACCCAGGAAACGGAAACGGCTTTGCAGCAACAGGAAAAAACCCAATAATTTGGTCCACAAGCTTTATGGTTCTTTGCATTGACCCCACAGGGAAACAGCACTATTGTACAAAGCCTCTTCACACTAAGGTCTCAAACCTCAACTTGTTAAGCACTCGGGGTAAAAAACACAAGCAAGTAACACTGTAGTTCATCCGTGATTACTCAGTGTCAACTGGTTACCAGGTTAACCTATCTACAAATCCCACAGAGTCACAACAAACAGCAGCAAAAGCTAAAGAAAAACCAGCATGAAGCAATGATATGTAAAATATCTGATTATTATTTCATTCTGATTTGAGCTTTTTGTCTGGGAAATAGAGCCTCAGTTGGCACATACCCAACCCAACAGCTGCATTGCTTTTCTACTTCCACAAACAGTCTAAAACTTAGCCAGAACTCTGTTTGTGCTGGCAAACACCCAAGATTTTATTATTATGTACTATTAGTTCATAGTGAGAAATGTGCACTACGGGAGAAAAAAAAAAATCCAGAGAAGCTAAATAATTGGGCACAGATGTTGAAGATTTAGGAAGCTCTATCCACCGGACAGTATCTTACATATTGTTTCTATCACCTGTTTGCTTTCTGACTTTTTAATAAGATAACTATGCATGCGATCCTTGAAGAGTATTCTAAAAATCCTCCTTCAAAAACCACTAACTTTGGACCTCCACTGGTCTTCTCCTGTCAATAACAATCTCTCTTCATATTTCCACAAATTCCACTTGATATTCATTTCATATTTAAATAAGATCTTGGCTGTTTTCATTATCTGGCAACTTTCAAATGCAATCAGATTATTTTATTCTTACTTCATCTCCTAAAACTAAACCTGACACATCATGCCAAATCCCCAGCATTGAGAGTTCATGATAAAATATCTCATCATCTCAAAGACATAGCTCTAAATACCTAATCATTTTCACCTGCCCTCCCCTGCTCTACGTACTGGCAAACAACATCTGCTCAATGTCTCAGGGGATTGCTGCTTCTCCAGTATGATGCAGATGTCCAAAACTCACTGAGGCCAGTATCAGGTTAAGCTGCCTACAAAAGGAACGCAGTCCCAGACGTATTTCTGAATGTTGGTTCATTCTAGTTATTCTACAAAATATTTGGAATGTGCAAAGTACTGCAGCTGACAACAAATACTATGAAAGTAAAAACACAAGAAAATCACCAGCATTTTTCATAGCTGACATGTAATGGTTTTGCCATTTCAAATTACATCATGAATGCCGCCCTTCCACCAGCATAAAATGGCAAAACAAGATGCGTTCACTTAGTTGCTTTTCCAAGAATTTACAAAAGAGGATAAATCCCTGAAAAAGGTTGCATTTCTGCAAACGGATGCATGTGACCACTGAAATTTCTGCTCCAGCACCGTTACGCAAGAAGCATCCAGGCTCCCTCCTCTCCTTGCCCAAAGCACACAGTGACGTGGCTGGATAACCTTACACTTCCCTTCACCCTTCCCACAGGCCACAGCCACTGATAAACTCCTCCTGAAAAATTATTCCATCCTTTCTGATGACGTGGCTTGCACAGCACAGACTGTATGAAGGTTGTGACGTAACAGATTTAGACACTCAGCTCCCATCTGAAAAAAAAGGAGATGTGGTAAATTTGGAGGGTTGGAAAAAGATCTGCGGAGATTAGGTTTCTCCTACAGCTCTGAAATAGACTTTGTCAGTCACAATTGTACTTTTGGTTGAAAAAAGTAAAAAAAAAGAACAACCAAAAAGAAATCCCTATTTACACAATAAATGTGTGACTGACTACAGGGTAGGTTTCCCCCTGTTCACCAACTGGCTGGTGTGACAGATGCCCTGAGGCCACGTACAGCCACCCTGGCTCTATACTAACCATGGGTAAAGAGACACTGAGTACAGCACGCCGGTGGGATCTGTCCAACTTCCCTTTCTACCCCAGGGAATTAAAATGGCAAAAAGAAATGTTAAGAAATGACAAGTACAGAAAGGTTCCATTTTTCAACATGAAATGTTCTTCCATGGATGGCAAGCCAACATTTGATGTGTCAGAAAATGACTACACACTCTCTCCACTGCCTTCGTGGATAGATGAAGTGAAACTTCCACTACAAACTGTCTCCATTCCTCAAACAGTTTTAGAGCTGCCTTCTACTGTTTCCAACAGATGGGCTGATGGCCTGGAATCCTCAGCCAGTTAAATTTTATTTCTTTCTTCCAAGCGTGTAAGAAGTTTGGTGTTTTGTTGCTTTACTACATGGCTCAGAAACCGTGGAGGAATTGTGCTGTTTCCCTCAGTACCTGCACAGACTACCCAAATTTGTTCTAAATCCCAACCTCAAGTGTGAAAGTAGAATTATATTAATTTATCCAGGATGTGGATGTTTAGAATCATAGAATGGTTTGGGTTGGAAGGGACCTTAAAGATCATTGAGTTCCAACCCCCCTGCCCTGGGCAGGGAC
>JAOXNO010000024.1:5239366-5251852 GCA_028565335.1 Limnodromus scolopaceus
AGTTTTTTCTCATATTTGAGTGGAACCTCCTGTGTTCCAACTTATGCCCATTGCCCCTTGTCCTCTCACTGGCAACCGCTGAAAAGAGTCTGGCCCCATCATCCTTCAAACCACCTTTTAGATACTTATAGGCATTGATAAGGTCATTGATAAGGAACAGGCAGAAGGGGGTTGTTATCTTCTCTGCAAGTCCAGGTAATGCCCACAAAGATTTTAACCAATAAAAAAATTACACTCATCAATATTTTTCATTTCTGCAAGTGAGATGAGAAAGCAGACATGCTTGAAGCCAGGCCACAAAGCATCCACAGGAGAAGAGGAGCCCTAAGATTATCAGGTGGTCACGGGCTATGCAGGAATTCTCTAGCCCCACGAGCACCACTAGGGCTTACTCTGTTGTTGTTTTGGGTTTGGTTTTTTTTCCCCACTTAGGGCTTTTCCCCCAGATCACATGCCACTGGGCACACCGGAGCTGCACAACCAGCACCCCAAGGGAGGCGCAAGCGCAGGGCAGCGCTGTGCAGGGCAGAGCTGGAGGGCTGGCTCCTGCACTGCTCGCTGCTCCACTGGGAGCTGGATTTCCTACCATAACCCCAGCTTCTTTACTCCGTCCGACTGATCAATAAAGACACAGACAAATTTGCCTTGAGAGACCCATGCAAAGATTACGAGAAAAGAGGTTCTGAATCAGCAAAAACTAGGGACGTTTTAGAGTCTCTGTAGGAATTGCAGCTTGAGATTGCCTGCCCTTCAGGTAGATTTTCTTTCATGAGGACCAGCACAGCTCCCCCTCCTTTATCCCACTTGAATCTGCTAGCAATTTAATCAAAGGTGGTTTATGAGCAAGTTGAGGACAAGCGATCTGCAATGTAACCCTACTGAGAAGACCCAGCCATAAGCCTAAACAACACTTTCCCCTCCCCAAAAAAGTATCAGCATTCTTATTCACAATTCTTATTTTGAATCTTGCTCACCTTTACAACGCTGGTCTTGATTTTAACCTATTTGAAAAAGTCAAATTTGTTGCAGTCACAAAAAAATTATTTAGCGTAAAGGCCATTGTTTCCACCCAAACCATGAGAGAAGTCCATCTGTTAGTACCAGCTTGCCTTAGCGTTTCTGCTGCACCAAGTCGGTATTTTACCAATACCTGTAATTTCAGGGAACAAGTGAGGCTATTTCAGAATGGCCAGATGCCCTAGCAAAATGACCTTCAACAGAGCATTTCAAGGCAACCGCGTAGATTGCGGTAAGAAGAAATGGGGAGACAGAAAAATAGCTTCAAAGCCAGGACACAGTCAAACAGGGCAGAGGCGCGTACTGCGCAGGAGCCCAGGCAGAGGCCTTGTTTCAAACACAGCAGCATTTCCAAGATGGATAACAGACCTGTTCATAAGTCTTTGCAGAACAAGTCTAAGATTTATGGGGAGTCCTTTGGTAGCAGAGAACACACACCTGCCCAATCGTTTATTGGGACTGCTTTTCTCACTATGATTGAATTACTGCTTGGGACAGAAGGAACAGCAACTGATTCTAAAATAAGCCTCCCGAGATCTGATTCACGTTGCTAAATAATTAGTGTTTGTCAATGAAAAATGAGCAGTGAAGCCAAGCTCCCTAAAGTTCTCAGATACTTCTGTATACGCCAAAAGTCATTTAAAAAATTGAAGGCACTGCTGCAGCAACTTGGGCAAATAGTGGCAGGTTCATGAAGACCATGTGCCACCACACATTTTTTCAAATAACATTGAGGAATGAAAGTGTAACTGAATAAAACTGAACTAGACAAAAGATGCTGGGGATGTCAAACAGAATAGTGAAGCTGGCACATGACAGGAGGCATTAGGATCTACCACTGACAGAATGGGGAAGTGCTATCACATATTCATGGAATGCACAACCTGCAAACGTGTATTATCCAGAGCTGACATTGTTCAGCCACCTTCTTTTTCTATGATAACTAAAATGTAACACAGAGGAGAATAAAAACTAACTTACTCGGGAGGCCAGCCCTGTGGTTACAGCCTACGGGCGTGTTTTGCCCAAATAACAATGCCCAGTGTCCAGAATTTAATCTCCTCAGTATGCTACTGAATTAAAATAATGCACTTAACTGCTTGACCAAGTAGGCACTAACATGGCATCAAAAGTACATCCTTTCTTTCTATTTAAAGTGGTTAATAGGACTTAAGTAAAGACATTATGAGGGCATATCAGTGGTCTGCGGGTTGGTTCTTTGCACAACACACTACGTACAAACCACTGATACTTGTTTCACACACATTAGCCTTACCTTCCAAAGACAAGGTACTAAATTCTACCTCGATTACTAAAGGAAGGGTAACGAATAACAAATTCATTTCTGTATATATTCAAGCCAAGAAAGGTACCTTCAGCATGAATACAGGCACAAGTGCTGGATCTGAGGGATCTCATAGAAATAGACATGCTTATATAAGTATAACATAAGCATATATAAGCATAACAGATCCACTTACATCAACAGGTGATCTGGTCAAGAGAAGAATCACTGGCTACCTGAATCACTGAACAGCAACCAAAGGCCATTGTAAAACAGGACCAAATTATGTGAGCTAGGTGTATGATCGGCCATGACATCCCCTCCCCTCTTAAGAGTGTGGGTTTTTTCCTGGTGTTTCATCTGTGACTGAAATTCAGCTTGACTCTGCCCCTTTGGGTTGACATGCTTTGGATTTGTATTTTGGTTCGGTGGCTGTAAATCTGTGACCAGAGAAGTACGGCGTGGTGCCAGGACAGGTGGGAGAACACAGAGGGACCTTCCCTTTTTTGGAGCACATCCTAGAAGTGGGAACTCCAAAGCCAGCTGCCAGGCCACAGAGGGAGAGCTTTAGCACCGCTGAAGCGGTGCGATTCCCCTGCGATA
Source organism: Limnodromus scolopaceus (assembly GCA_028565335.1). Taxonomy (NCBI): domain Eukaryota; kingdom Metazoa; phylum Chordata; class Aves; order Charadriiformes; family Scolopacidae; genus Limnodromus; species Limnodromus scolopaceus. The sequence goes on from JAOXNO010000024.1 coordinate 5,242,272, forward strand.
CGGTGCGATTCCCCTGCGATACAGCCAGACAGCCTGACGACACAGAGATTTACCATTCCTCTTCACTTACCACCAGCAGCCAATCTGACAGCATGCCACTCAATCTAAAATGGCACTTCTCCTGGGGTAAATCCAGGACAGGCCCATTATGCCATATATAATAGCATCAGAGACCAAAGTCATTCCAGTTTTGCCTTGCTGGGATCCACCCTGAGTGCCAGCAATCTCCAGCCAGAGAGCACCCACCTGCGTGCCCCAGCAGCACGAAGCGGCAGGGCAGGGGCGTTCTGCGTTCACTGGGGAGCTGGAACGAGCCCTGACACTCTGGGGCCCGATGCCCAGCCTTGCTGCAACCAGCTGGCCCCTCTGTGCCTCAGTTTCCCTGTTCCAGAAAAGGTCAGTAATGCCTGGCATGCTGGCAAAGCCCTTTGTGAAACACAGCTGGGAAACACACAGCAAATGCTCCAGCCAGCCATCACACAGTTGGGGACTGCAGGGAAATAATCCCGCTTTAGTCTTCTTTTCTTAGAGGACTGCAGCTTACAATGGCAGACCACTGGACTTGTTTCCAGCAAAATGCAACTGGTTCAACCGAAGCAAAGTTGATAAACAAAGTGTTACTCCTGGTCTCCTCCTACCCATGGAAGCCGAGCTAGCCAACGGAACAGAACAAAGGACCTCTCTTCACTTTGAACTTCAAAGGCAATTAGAAGAACAGTACTCCCATCATTCAGCTGGACCAACAGGATTATATGGACAAATTAGGTTTTCTTTTACGGCAGATGACAATTCAACTCCTCATTTTGGCTAAACAGTGTTTGTTGAAAGCCCTTCTGGACTTCACTTCCATGATAAAAGGTGTGCATTGTTTGGCTTCCTTCCTTGCCTCATAATATCATTAAGATGACATTCAAGCCACAAGACAAGTACATTTTTTTTTTCCCCATTAAATACACAATGGTCATTTCTGTTTGTTTGTCCTCTGTTTCACCCTGGAGGAAACTCTTTTCCAATACATCTTTTGTTGACAGCAAGTTTAGGGAAACAATTTTGCTGAAATGGTATTTTATTATTAAATTTTACATTAGTTGATGTACAACAACATCACTGGGAGGAGGAGGGGGAAATAGACACTTGCCTTTCATTTGTGCATTCCTATAGCGTGTAGGCTGAGGATATCAGCACTCAGTGCACACACTGAACTTGCCAAGCCCTTGATCTTCCTACCAACTCAATCATCCAGACTGCACCCACCCTTGTTAGTGGCCTCCCAAAAGGCAATTAGTGGCTTGTTACACTTTTCAGTCCTCATGCCATAACCATAGAGGGTTGAACCCGCAGCCTCCAGAGGAGTCAGGTCTTACACCCCCTGCCAAATGATCAGGGTGTTGCCTGCTACCCAAGTTACTACATCCATTTGTATCAAAGCCAGGATCAGTCTTGTCCTGACGAAATTCTGTGAACTAAGTTTACTATTTTAAATTAATGTTTTGACTTTTGCATTCCTCCTCATCCGTTATTTACTCCATTTTATTTTAGATCCTCTTTACCTTCTTTTGATCCACTTCCTGCTTCTTACTTTCTCCCACCCACTTGTACTCTTTGTTCAACCATAACAACAGGTTAGAGTTGAAGAAACAGGGGTGAAGAAGCCTCAGCTCAATGCCTACGTAACTCCAGCCTTGGAATCACACCTTTGACACGCTGAATATTTAACTTCCCTGGTAAGACTAATGAAAGAATTTATCTATTCACAGCTATTTTGAATGCTGTAGAGAAGGCTTAGCATTTGACTATTGCTATTATAATAGCAATTGCAAAAGGAATGGCCTATTTCCAGCAATGCACTGATTTTATGGATGACTTATGACATACAATCATGGTACTGTAACACAGGGAGAAGCAATCGAAGAGACTGTGACATAGTCAATTTTGTGTGAAAGGCATGCACTTTCCATGCCATTTTGGATTCTGCAAGGAAAGAGAGTTGGGGAGATTTATCATAGTGTCCAACAGAAACCACCATGCAGCAAAAGCATAAAATTAGTAATTATGACAGCTCCTCAACACATCCAGCTGCTAAAACCAACCAGGTATTAGCTCAGTCTACAGCTAGAAACAGGGCTCAGGGCTAGGAGGTAGGCATACACTGCACTGTAACTAGAACAATAGCTCCTTTCTTCCTCATCGCTCCACAGTTCTGGAAATTAAAAATAATTTTAGAAAAAGAAACAAAAAAAAACCCCAAACCCACAATACAACAAACCCAAACTCCACAGCTAAAATTAACTATAGACTTGTATAAAAATCCCCTCAGCTGCAGTTCTTCTGGTTTTCATTTAGTTTCTTTTTACTATGATACTTAAATTGCAAAGCATCCTCCCCTTTTTTGTTGACGCTACAGATAGCCTGTAGCCTTCATTCTGAAACCAGTAACTCAGGAAGAAGCCCAGAAAGTTTTGTTTGTTTAGTTCTTCCCCCCAGAAAATACAACTTCTCAACAATATACTATCAAACACCATGCTAATACTATCTATGCTATTGACCATTCAAAATCAACCCCATTATATTTCCTAGAGGTTCCTGTGAGGAAGCTATCAGACTGCCAACATCAGGAACAGATGTGAAACACCATCAGGGCAGAGTGAAATACCTCAGTACTGAAAGACCAAGGATAATTCCTCATTGTCAAAGAGACCCAGGTCCACTAGCAATAAATCACCATAAAAGTGTGCCAAGTGCTAGTCATTGAAATACAAAGACCACAACATTTCCCCAAACATGTCACTTTTTCTGGAAATTGGCTCACCAGTCCTTGTACAAGAAACCCAAACCCCAGGCAAGCCTGACTCAGTCACTCTACTGATACAATATCAGCACCACAGAAGCAGGAACAGGCCGTTAACACCATTATTTCACAGTATTATTATCAAGAAGAAAATAGGCTGCAATGAGTTTGGACCCTACACCATTAGGCTGTAACTTGTAAGATCGCATCTTCTGAAAGCTGCACTAGAAGCAGAGCATTTTTCAGACAAAAATTAACAGTAGTTATCTTGAACAGAATCCTGGCAAGCAGAGGTTCAGACACTTTCTTCTGCTGTGACCCTCCACTTATGTGGCTCCAAATGCCTGAAAAAAAAAAAAATTGTGAGCACAACGGTGCTCAAAAGCACTGGAATCTCCCAAACCCCCTGGTGCAGAAACCACCACACCAGTGAACAGGGTGCTCTCTCTGGCAAATCACATCACGTCTACACGACAGCTCACTGGCTTGTCAGAGGAGCAGCAAAGGGTTTTCTAAGTGATTCTGGAGAACAAATTCCTAAGGGGCAACATTCAGGGACCATTATCAGCATGAAAAATACTAGCATTTAGAAGCAAAAAACCAGTAGCCATCTAGCCTCTGATTTTTGATACACTCTAAAATCTTGACTGAAAAATTGTATTTTGCCCAGAGAACTAATGTGAATACTGCAAATTTTTCCTGTCACTTATGTCTGAAAGTCAGCAGATTTGGAAGTGCTGAAACCATGGTCATTTCAATTTCATCACCCACTAATCTTCCACTTGGCATTACCCAAAGGTGAACTGTGCTCTTCAGGCTGACTGCAGAAAAGAGTTCCAGCACTCCGAAGAGAAATACCTGCATTTTCCTGGCAGTATTTAATGGAAGTCAAAACCAGGATGGACAAATTTTTAAAAGGAACAAGAGTTTATTGCCCCTGATAACAAAAATGGGAAGCTTTTCTTAATTTTATCAATATGACCAAGGAAGGAAACTATGTACAAAACCTTCCAGTATGCTGCAGTGCACTGACACCAATTCAGAGACAAAGAAACTAAGTGGTATATTTCACCACCATTAAATTTTTTTCACTATAAAGTTAACTTTAGTACCTTCTGTTTTGGGAAAACAAGGTTATCATTTAGAACACCAGATCAAAACAAATGAGTTTGCCATTTGCAAAAGCAATTCAACCAAGATCTTTAGGCACACTCAATAGGACCACGTTCCACATCAAAAACCACCTGACTAAAGATTTGCAAAGATCCCAGCCTCAGCCCACCTCAGTGCCGCTGTCAGCACCTTGACGTGAACATCTCATTGCTTGAGAAACACAACAAATCTTACACAACAAACAGTATGTTCACAGTGGGATCGTGTTCTCCATCTCACTTGCCAGGCCCTGAGCCCCTTTGCCAAAGCAGGCCCGTGGACATAAGGTTCAGACATAAACATAACGAGAACTGTAATCTTATACCAACCATACATTCCTATTCTATTTCTCAAGACCTATCAAATTTATATTTGAAGTCCTTCTGACCAGCGTGTGAACCACTTCAACCAATTCAAAATTTTTTTTTTATTACAGTAATACTAGCATAATAGTTATTTATATGTCTTATGAGCATAGTTTCAGGACAGTTAGTCCAAGGTGAATCACCCATCTCTTTAATCCTTTAATAACATGCTTGGAATGCAATTTGGAAATTCTCCTCTGATAAAGTAGTCATGCTGCCTGAATAGTGACCATTTCTCAACATTCATTACCATCAAGCATTTTAGGCTTTTAAAATTGCAACATTTTGATCAGTCCACAAAACAGAACATTAAAAATACAAAAAGTTGGTTTTGTCCTTGTTTTATATATTTGCATGCCCTCCTATCTTAGAGTTTGCTGAAAATTAATTTCAGGCCCAAAGCTCTTCCACGGCTTCTTGGTGTCCTGCCACAGCTTATGACAACCAGAAGTTAAAAGCTAAAACAGCTGTACTACTGTTAAAGACATCCTGGAACAATGCGAACGCGCTGCTCCACAAATTGCCCTTAAGGTGACATCTAGGTTCATCTCTCCATGCCAGGAATCTGAGGAACTTTGTGACTCTGAGCAGCAAGCTGAGCCACTGCAACCCTAAGTGATTCACATTATTTTCTGCTAGTCAGCAACAGCTGTAGAAGCATCTCTAAAATGGTTGGCATGCCCTCCGCCAACTCAGTGCTCCACCTATCACTGGTATGCCCATGTGGTCCTCACCTGTCAGCTCTGCGTCAGCCAACAGACCATTAGGTCTTCACTGTGTTTCTTTTCCACTTGTTTAGAAGGGCCCAGTTAAAGCAATCAAACTTCTGGTTTACCTCAGCCTATCAGCAATAAATATCTAAACAAACATCTCTAGATCCTGCTATGCCCCTACAGCGTATCTGTACTTGCTTGCAACACAAGCTCCAGTAGCATAATCTCAGTCAGGATTTACTAACTGGTTAGGATTACTTAGACTGAGAACACAGATAAGATAAGAGCTATGTGCTCCCTATCACTCACACCTGCCCACAAAGGGGGTATCACCATCCTTGACTCCTAGAGTTATTTACCAACATTTTGGTATCTTTTTCACCCTTTTTACAACCCTTATGTTTCTAATGCAGTTCACAAATGTAACTGAGCAATATAAAATTATCTCAGATACATTCTTCTGCATATTTTTATATGAAGATGATTTAAAACCTCAAGCCACAAACTGATGATGTAAATCAGCATGGCTTCACACGCTGGGATGTAACTCGGCACAACTGGGGATTCAGATCCTTCATTCCTAAGCATCACAGAGAAAGAAGAATCACAGTATTGCAATGAGAATAAACATAGAAGGTCCATCTTTTCTAACTAAATACAGTCAAGAATGCAGATAAGAGTTTCATTATTAATCTGGCAGATAGTATAGATCATTATTACACTATGGTTACTTCAATACTTGTCTAGGAAAAATATCTTTAATTCTTTGTAGTACATGTTTAACTCAGTCATCTTACTCTTGTTTGTCTAGCATGCAATGGGAACAGATCTCTAAAAGTAACCTACTTCCCCATCTTTCAGCACCTCACGGCAGTTTAATGTATTATTAGCCATTATTTACATCTCTTACAGAAACCATAGAATTTCTGGAAACTTTTATGCCTCCTAATACATAGAGATAATCTGAAGGCGTGCAAGACTGAAAAAGACAAAGCTCAGTGAAACTCAATTGGATTACATTTTTTTACTGTACCACTATTTACCCTTTACCTGAGCTTTATGCAAGCATCACTCCTTGGAGCCAGATCCTGAGCAGCAATAAAGCTACTTTCCACACCCCAGCGATGGAAAGCTGCAAAGCTGGCTTAATGGGCCAGCCAGGGTCAGGGAATCCCCCTGAGGTGCAGAGCTGGTGTATCTGGTATGTCACATCCTCTCCCAAAACAAACTTTGGAGCATAACCACTGTGTGCCACTTTACCATAAGCCGGTACAACAGCCTGCCTTCCTTCCCCAACGCTTTACAACCAGCATAACATAAAGCAGCCTTGCAACTGCTGCTGCTGTACAGCAGTCTAAAGGAGCTTCCTCCCCTCTCCGAGAACCTCACAGACTGCGGCACAGAGGACATAAGACTTCTCTGAGCACAGGCCATAGCGGTCCTAACACCTGGGGCCAGAGATTTCAGTTCTGGTACAGGCACAACGAGGCCGTTACTTCTTGTAGTCCTCAAGAGCTAAACTGATCCCAGGCTCTCAGTGCAGACCAAAACCCAGTGGGTATTTTTCCACAAATGAAGTAATCCACTTGCCTTTTAAAAAGCGCAGCTCATGACTTGTCCTAGAATCTGCATGCACTAAAACCTCATGACCTAAGAGTAGTCCAGACTTTTTATTCTGAATCTCGTTTCCACTTTTATTTTTCCTTTTATCACATTCCTTGCCCAGGTCCCTGCAGCAATGCAAACATGCATCCAGGGAGCAGTCATTTCAATTCATACTTTCCTACAGTAGAGTCGAACCAGGGCTAACCACAACCAACTGCTGACTCAGCATATTGCAACCTTGCTCCAAACGATCAACCCTGGCCCCCGCACTTTCCTCACACTATCCCATTTAGAAGCTAACTCATCCTCTTTCCGTAAGAAACTAATTTAGGCATCACAGGTTTTAAGTTTAAATGGCTTATGCCAACGACTAAAGCTGCACAATCAGATTCTTCTGTTGACAAACTTGACAGGGCCGAAACTTATTTTTGCCCTTAAACAAAACCATATACGGTCTGCAGTGGTAAACCGCTGTTCACTTTAATATCCAAATACCTACATTGCTTGCATCCAGTGTCTTGTGCCAAAATCCCATCACCAACAACCAGTCCAGGCATGTCTGAGACTGCTGAACTGATTTACATCTGCCTTGATACTTCCAGACAGTTCAAGACAAATTTGAAGACACTACTACTAACCTACACTAAGATAAAAATCCACCTAATTTCTCATTTGGATAACAGCGAAGATTATACAGCTTTCCCTAAGTTGGGAGTGTGGGGTTTGTGCTTCACTTGCATGGTTTCAATACAACTTTTTTGTTCTTACCTGCAGTCCTCCCCTACCTTCAGCTAAAACTTGAGAGGGACCTAAATGTTCTTAAGATGCAAACAGAATATATTAGCAAAAAAAAAAAATAAATTCCCCTGAACCCTCAGTCAATCACCCATTTTTAGGAAAGAATTTGTGCTAAAATTAGGTAAGTGACAACTTTCCAGATCTCCTGTTATCCAGAGTACTATTTTAGGGACAGTGTGACTGCATTCATCCTTGTCACATAGTCCTGCTTCCAATCTCCTGGCAGATCCCCAGCACATTCCAGTATTTAATGCGCAACGCTTGTTGGGATGCAGTCCTACTTATCTCCCAGACACATTGACTAAGACTTTCCCACATAAACTGACCCACCCTTTAGTAGCAAGAGGTCACTCAGTACAGTCAGCCTTCAAATGAGAAAAACAATCGGGAAAAGCTCCTCTGATGCCAAAAAAACAAAGAGAATAAAATACAACAGGCTCCAGTGCTTGTTTTATCAAAACTTAGAATACTGCAATACAGATTTTCAACTGGTGCACACCAGTGTAGCTCCACCAAAGTCAACCAGATTCTTTTCAGGCTTCGGATCTGGCCTCCTAAAAGCATTTGAAATTACAGTAAGAATTTCTATCTCTAAAGAAAAGGTTAAAAATAAAAAGTTAGCAATTAATCCATTCACCTTTGACTACCATGAAGCTGTAGAGAATTATTTGTAGTATTATGTGCAGAAAAAGGTCGCATTATTTTAAGTTACAAAAATAAAGCAAATGTTAAAATAACTAGGCTATCTTTATCACATACAGACCCTACATGATGAGGATTACCTGTTAATTTAAGGTGAACTGCAGTATGGTTATTTAAAGTCCATTTTTTTCCTAACTCATAATCTCTGACTGATCAGGCTGACTAAAGGACCATTCAAATTTCAAGAGATGCAGATCCCATACTTTTTGAAAGTTCAGGCACCCAAAACCATTGTATGTTGCTCAACTCCCTTGCTTTCCTATTTTGTATAGCATAAGTGGCAGAACAGGAAATAAAATCGCTGCCTATTCTGATTTCCTCACTAGAGTCCTGCATGATACAGCATCTAATAAAAGGTTCTCTACTGGGTGACTCCTATATCAAAATGCCCACAGATAAGGCAGATTTAGGCCCAAAGTACCCTTTTCAAAAGCACAGAACCCAGTAATTTGCTAGTGAGAGGCAAAAACTTCTTTCTCCAAGCAGCTACTAGAATTATTAGCTTCATGCTGCAATCCAGTGTTGCTATAAATGTACATGCCACTAGAATACAGGAGCCACAAACTACCCACCAGTACAAAGCTTTCCTTTGGCAGAGACTAGTTATAGATCACCATTAAAAATTTTAATTAAATAGTTATTTACTAAGAGAAAAGTTTGTGAAAGCCCTCGGAAGGAAAATCTCATAGTTATTTTAGCTACAGACAAAAGCCAACACTTTCAAACTCAGATGCCCAAACTAAAACCTGGGGAGCAAACTAAAAAATAGAGGAGCTACTTGCTATAATTAGCTGGAGTGTCTGCGGTGTCTAGGCACTAAGCAAAATTGATTTTGTGAGTGGCAAAAATAAGCATTTGGTCATACTGCACAAAACCATGTTTTCGACTCCGCATTACAGACTGCAGTAAGCACAAATCAACTCCATTGTAAACCAGGCTCTAGACCTGCCCACTCAGCCAGCGCTCACTGGGCCGGAAGAAACAATATCTATTGACAGCTTTCTCGCCCTTGCAAACGTAAGGCTCCCTTTTATCATGTAGAAGTAAAAATCAAAAGTAGATACTTCATGCCATTCTAGAATAAACCAATCAATAGAATGATAAGATTAATTCAGGATCAAATGGCAGTAACTTATAAAAATAAAAAAATGCAGATCCAGATTCCTGCTTGATGGTAAGAAGTCCCCACAACGTCTTGTAGAAGACTTCTACCGTGTACCTGGGACTGTGACACTACTGGGTGCTGAATCCCACAGTGAAGATTAAAGACCTCCCAAAGATGTCTGCTGGTCTGGCTTGGGAAAAATTGCTGCCTGATATTGAATTCAGCAACCAGTAAAACCTTAACAACAAAAAAAAGAAAAAAAAAAAAGCCTGTCAGAGGCAGCTTGCTTCTGCTCTGAGAGGAGCCCCTACCTTAGTCACCTTAGAGCACCTCCCACCCAGCTCACTGCCCCC
>JAOXNO010000024.1:5257350-5282257 GCA_028565335.1 Limnodromus scolopaceus
CTCCCGCCCGGCCGCGGCGGCTGCGAGGGGCGAGGGGCGGGGACAGCGCGGAGGGGCGGGGGCGAGTCGCAGCCCCCCGCCCCGTCCTTCCCTGAGGAGAAGGCGGCGGCGAGCGGCCGCCCTGCGGAGAGCGGATAGGGGCTGGGGCGGAGGCCTGGCCCCGGCAAGCGTTCCCGCACCCGGGCTACCCGCCCCGCTTCCCTCGGTAAAGACGGACGGATCCTGGGGGAGTAGGGCCGGGGGGGGGCCGCGCCTGACCTCCGCCTCACCTGGTGCTGCTGGTGGGGCCTCGCCTGCGGTCACCCCCAGATCTTCCCCCTCGTGTGGCGGCCTCTCCCCGCAGGCCCTCACTCACAGCCGCCCCTGAATGTTATCCACCGCTGCCAACTGCTCCCGGCTCTCCCCTTCCCTTCCCTTACATTTATTTGGTCTCTCTAGACTGCATGCTCCTCCCTCTGACACCCTCTCCTATCGCAGAGAGAATGTTGGCTCACCCCCAGCATCCATTTCCTCTGTTGTTCCTCTCGCGCTACCCTGTCATTCCTAGTGGAACCATCCTAGGTTTGACTTCCTCCACTGCAGAGTCATCCTCTCCGGCAGCAGTCCTGCCACCTTCCTACATCGAGAGTCCCCTCTGCCGGTGTCTCCCAATCCCCCAAAATGCAACCCCGGCTTCCCTTCTGCTGCGCTTCCCCTCTTCCTCCCTCTCTAGGCAGGATTTTGCCTATGCCTTTCTAGAGGAAATTGCTAACCCGCAGGGTGACTTTCCTCCTTCTCCCCACGCCCTCTTCACCACCCAGTCCAGAGGCAGACTGTGTCAAGTTTCTTTTGCTAATCCTGGCCCCTCTGCTTGCATCTGTGTCCTCACTCTCTTCACGCCCATTCTCATTCCCCCCCCCCCCCCCGCTATCCCCAACCTCTCACTTCCAATACAGCTATGGACTAGTGTTGTCCATCTTTTTAGAAAAAAAAAACCCAATCAAACAACCAAACAACAAACCATCACTGGTTTCATTTGCTTTCATTCTCTTCTCTCCTGCTTTTCAACCCCACACTCACTCCTAAAGCAGTATTTAACTGCTGTCTGGAGTTCCTCTCCTCTGCGCCTATCTTAAGCTTCCTCTGCTCCTGCCCCTTCACACTCAGATGCTTTGCCAAAGTTTCTAATACCCTCTTCCTGGCACCATCTCTGGAATATTGATTATTTCCATCCTGTCAAAATTATCAGCCTGGCTCTTTCTGATGTTTTGTTCTCCTTTGGTTTCCAAGGCTGCCTCCCCCAGAGCCGCCTCCTTACCGCCCCTTCAGTGCACCCTCCTCAAACTCCCAATTTCCAGTGGGACACTTAATCTGTCATTCCCTCTATACTTATTGTTAGATGAACTCACTCCATAAAATACAAACACTCAACATACACATTCAGTGATCTACTCTCTGTGATCTAGCCTCTAATTATCTACCTCTAATTTGGGTAAGAAGCCTGGAAATAATCTCATTCTGCCCTTTCGGCACCTGCAGGATTGCAGGCCACTGGTTCAACAAGTACAAAAGAAAGTTCCTAAATTGCAGCCAAACAGCCCAGTAATTTTTCTGCTACCTTCTATCCTGATCACAGCAGCCAATATCACCAACTTATCCATCTGGATACCACCCTTACCTGGAATTGGCTCCCTTTTTTCACCCAGGCCAGGTCTAGAACATTCCCCTGCCCTATCCAGCCGGGTGGCACATGCTCTCACACAGATTCTTATCACCTCACTCTTCAGTTTCGGCTGCATCCCTTTCTGTATCCTTTACAGATGCACCCTCGCCTATCTGAAGTCACTCCAAATGCTGCTGCATGTTTCTTTTCCTCATCTGCCACTTGAAACAAACCATCCTTTCTTCCACTCCAGCAGTCTCTCTTCTCAGATCAGGCATAAATTGATAATTGCCAATTTCAGCTCTGCCTGTACCTGCCCATATTCAGCATCAGCACCTACATTTGACTTGTCCAGGATATGAGACAAGTAACCTCCTGCTTTCTCTCATTCCTAAGTCCCTCAAACTTGGGAAAAGTTCCTCAGGCATTCAGAAAGCCTCTTTAAAATATTCCATCACCATCAAGCCTACAAGTGTCTTTACAAGAGTTAAGTGTGTACTTCCAAGTCTGTCACCTGTGGTGGTTCATATTCAGTTCTTGGGATACAGTAAAAATAAAACAGGCAAGGGGCCACCCTGTCGCCCTCCCTATTTTCTTGCTTCTCTTGCAGTGGTTCTTGCACTGATCCCTCCCCACCTTGGTAAAACCTAAACTCAGCAACAAGAAGCTCTGCTGGCCCAGTGAGCTAAACCAGCTCTCAGCAGCAGACTGACAGATCAGCTCCATCACGTTATCTAACTACACTCTTAGATGCTGAAGTATCTAAAACAGCCCACTTTTGTTTTATTTATTTGTATTTCATCTTGTACAATAAAAGCCCAGAATTAGGGTTTCCAGATAGATACTAGAAGGTACTTGCTTCTATGTAATGTAAATGGTGTTAGTAGAGAGGTTAAAAGAGCCATTGTTTTGGTTTTTTTTTAATTTAACAACAATAGTAATTCCAAGCAAACCCCTTCTTAATCATTACTGTAACAAAGGGCAACTCAATCACTTCAATCACTTTTAAAAGTTATATACAGAGAGAAAAGAAAAATAAATGAAAACAATTCTTCCAGCCTTCCTGAACTCCCCCAGACAGTGGTACTGAAATTAGCTGGAATATCTGCAGGATTAAGACAAAGCTCCTGATCAGTAAGTTCACTAAATCTGTCCCAAAACCCATGAAAAATTCTACATGGTTTCTTTATTATGTGGACTGTATGTTAAAATATTTTACAAAACAATTTTTGTTAACCCAACTAGAGTTTGCTCCTAGAAAAAGCTGAAAAATTTAGCTGTGAACAATAAAAACAAGCAAGTGCTAAGTATATGTACTCTCACATTTCAGGCTCTGAAGGATAAATTTTCTCAGATTTTTGATCTAGCATAAATGTTGCTTATACTTCAGCCATCAGTAACAGGAATTCAGATAACTTAATGATGTATGTGTCTATATACATTTATACATTAATTTTTTTTTTTAATGTTCAAATGCTAAGATGTTAAGAAACATTAGGAAAAAAAAATCATCCCTCACTCAACTATTAATACCCCTCAAACAAGCAGGCAGGAAAAAAGATTGTAATATAAGGCAATGAGCAAGAGCATCCAGTGTCTTTTAAGATTCTGTCTGTCTTAATTCACATAGCTCAAAGATGAGTGGGCTATTGATTATCATGGAAATAACTGGGTAGGAACAAATGCCTGAAGAAGCAAGAACCAGAATAGCAGGGGTATTTTGAGCTCCAACCAGTTATCCCAGTTACTGATAGCTATTTTCTTCTTTTTAAAGAGCCCCCACTTTGTAAAGAATGAGGTAGATACAAATGTTTTGCCTCTGATGGTTAAAAACAGCGTCTTCTTCAGGTATGACAGAGAGGATGCCATTTTCATTTTAAAAATTACTGCACGTATTTTCTAGTATTTACAGCGTGAACCTTCAGCTCCCAGGGTTAGAAAGCCAAATCCTACAACTTCATGAAAATTAAGGTGGGAAGACTTTCAAGTTAAAATACCGGCACTTCCTAATACCAGCAAGCAAACCAGTTAGACAAACAGGTTGTTCACCCTGGTGGTCACATTCCCACTCCTTTAAGCAAACTGAAAGGAGGAGAATGAATGGCCATATTAGAAACTGTTGTTAAATCAAGTGGAAAGGGTCAGCAAAGCAATGTTGGGGAAAGTCACTCCCCTTCTGCCTGTTACTTCGTAGCCAGCTTTGGCTTGGGAGCCTGAGCTGTGGGGATTTATTCTTTCATACATTTTCTCCATGCAGCCATGGATTTCTCACAACTGAAGAAATATTTAATTTTTTTTTTTCTTTTGAAAATCTACTTTGCTCAATCACTGTGCTCACTGTGCTTAATAATATTGCCTGGTCCTCATCCTGCAGAAATACACCCATATGCATATTAACACCTTCACCAAGAGGAAAACACTACGTAGGATGTAAAGGTAAACACATTCCAAAATCTCTGAAACATCATTTTAAAATAAATTTAGTTTAAATAACCTAATGCATTGTTCAAAGCAAAATGAAAGCATTTAGTGTAGAGTTTTACCCTTTCAGGATCTAAGGCATTTTGGTCATCTTTGTGTGAACTGAAATTGCAAGAAGGTATTTCTAAACAGAAACGAAAGTTGCAGATCTTGATCAGATATTGAGAGTCACAAGTGTCAAGACAATACTAAAACCAGAAACATTCTATTTAAGGATGGTGGCAATTTCCAAAAAAATGGAAGCAATACACACAAAGAGATTAATACTGCAATGAAAAAGTTCCTAGCTACACAATTAAACTGAAAAAGCGCTATGTTATCAGAAAGTTTCAGTTACACCGGGTCACAGGATGACTGAGATGGGAGACACGTTCCTCCCACCACACACACCTTTCCTCCACCTGTAACGCCTACACACACAGTGAGGCTCAAAGGCACACATCTAGACTAGCACTTTGTCTTGTAGCAGATTTGGCCAAGACCTTGAGAGGAAAATCAAAGATGGACAATGATGTGCCTAAAGGAAAAATTCTTAGCTTCCTCACTATGTGCACAGCTTGTCTGGAAGCACGACAGCTTCTCTATCACAAACATTTCTTCTTCACAGAACTCAATTTCTTCTCATCTTAGGAACACCCAGCTCTGTGCTACACCCTCACCTTCAATAACAGCTTGTAGCAATGCATTCCCTGTGCATTTCTGTTTCACAACAGTCATTGCAAACAGAAACCTGTTAGATCCTCACTCCCTGATTCTCCTTCTCTCTACAAGCAGCCCATGAAGCTGACAAGCCCAGAATTCTGCATCAGGAAGCAAACACACTTCCAGGGTGTCTCCATGCACAGTACTTCCAAGTAACCTAACGTAGGGTAAGAAAGGCAGCGTGACACAGGCAGGGTCTCTACTGGTACAGAAAGAAACAGACAGCAAGAACATGGAGACTCTTAGCAGCTCTGCTCTCGGGTGGCATATCAGAGGTCAAGGAATACTCTCTTGCTGAAAAAGTCCTATTTCTTTCTATTAACCTCCCATGAGCTTCTCCATCTGCACAACGTACCAAACCCCGGGAAATGACCAAAGCATAGGGCACTTACAAAAGCCTTTCCCTTGGCCTTAGCCAGTTGCTGTCTCCTTCCCACGCCACCAGAGTCAGAAGTGGAAATGCTGACAGTGTGAAGAAAAGATGGCCTTCCTGTTCTCTGTGCCAACATCACAGCAATCTTCAGTGTCCGGGAGTAGTCCTGGCAGGAGTCCTGGTGCTGGGCCTGCAGCTCTGTGGAGGGACAGGAAGCATTAGCAAGAACTGGTAGAGGCACAGGGCCAGCGTACCACAACATCCCTTGCAGACATTTCCATTGTGTTCAAGTCAGTACATTAAAAAATAAAATAAGTGTCTTGGGACCTAGTTGTATGTCCTGCAGGCTCCGTATGGAAGAAACCCTATCACAGAGAATGTCTACAACTGCAGTCAAAGGTACGCCTGAAGCTGTGCAGACAGACACAAAGTAGGTTTACCTCAGCTAGCTCACACACCAATAAATAGCTCAGCTGCAGCAGCAGAGGCCCCAGGGCAGCTAAAGCAGCGTAGCACTTGTGTCACACACTCAGCTGTGCACTCCCAAGGCTTCCCTGCTGCCAGCGCGCAGCTAGCAAACCTCTCTCTCTCTCTCTCGCAGCTTGCACATACAAGTTGGAGATGCACGTAACTAAACCTTCCCTGAAGGAGCCTGGGGTGGGCAGGTGGAGGTTTCCTGCCCCTTCAAAACATCCTTCGTGGTGCAGCAGATGGAGGATCGGTCCCATGCATTAGAGGTGCTAAGGCAGTAAGGTTTCCTCACATGTACTGGAAGAGAATTGGGGAGGGTAAGCTGACCAAAAGCCTCAGTATTTATGTGTCCTAGGAAAATATGCACAATTCTCTTTAAAAAGCTCTTGTTGCCAAATGTTATTCTCTATTCTCTTTTCTCTTTTCTGGTGTTTAACTGTAATTTTACTCCTCTATTTCCTCTAGATGCATTAGACAAATACACATTAGCCAGTCTGTGTAATATGACAAAACACGAAGTTGTAATGTGTATTTGGATAGGTTATACTGGAACAGCTAGTCCATTACTTGGTGGGACGACAAAATCTCTATTTTTACACCCAAATTCAGATTTTGTAATTTAAAAAAAACAACCCACAAATATAGACATGGAAAGACAAAAAATGGGTGAAGAAATCAACAGCAAAGTAGCCTCTCTTAGTAATGTGGCAGAAAATACAGATCTCTAGGGCAGGTACAGGGGAGAGACAGAAGGGAACTCCAGTGTATCTAATTTAGTCATCTTTGCCAAGTGAAGCACAAAAAGGAAAAAAAAAAGTTAATTTCTTAGCTCCTCTCCCAGATTTTATCCACTTTTCTGACAATATGCTTGCTTTTCCTATGGAAACTGAACATGGGTAAAGGTCAGGTTAAGATATCAGCACATACTCCAAAAACCCATCAGCATAAACAAGTTAGAAAAGCTAAAGCATTTTAAAATGTTTTCAGTGGTGATTATCTGGCGAAGATAATGTTCAGTTTTAATTGCTGAGGCTGTGATTCCTTGTTCATTACCACACAGGCAAACCATGCTTGCCTGTAGAAGGACGTGTCTGACATCAGTGGAACCTCATCCAGGTGTAGTCATCTGCTCTCGCTGCCTTAATGCTAGTACCGTATAGATGGATGAAAGTACCGTATAGATGGGTGAAATTATTCTTATAACGGCATATTAACAAGAATTATTTACCAGAAGAAATAGGCTGCTTTAATGTTCAAAGCTTCAGCTTGAAGCTGCTACCTCCTACACACATAACTTTCACGTCACATCCCGCACACACACCACACCAGGGCTGTTACTCAGGTGCAGGTTTGCAAGCGCAAGTTGTAAACTTTTTATTCTGTGGGAAGCTTTAAGAAGATTCCCCTTTCCTCATTTGGCAGAGATCTCTCACCTGCTTCCATGAAAGATTGCTTATTCTAAAAATGTCCTGGCCTATAACATTTGCCTTGTTAATTATGAACTTTCAGCAATGAAGACCAAGAATAATGAGTTTAAGTGTAACTCTATCAGTCTCTGTCTAGCTTATGGCACAGATTGTGGGACTTCAAATTTCCACACAGTAAGCCATCCTTTCATGAAATCTGACTTTCAAATTGCAATCAAAAGTTCTTGAGTGTCTTAGAAGCCCCATCTCATTTTCAAAAGTGTCCTCAGCGTTTTTCTGTGTGCAGGCAAACAGAACCCATGTTCCCTCATCACTCTCGAAACGGGATTAGATATATTGTACATGCAGCATTTGCTAACTAGGAAGGTGAATCTATTGTTGAATACGATTTTATCAGCCCCCTACCGATGCCTAGCCACATGTCCATGGACCACCAGCAATGTTCATCAGAACAACAGGGAAGCATGAAACTGCAGTTTGGAAAATTCTGGCATAGAAGGGAAATGTGTGCTCATATATTTATAAATGAAGTCTGAAGCTAGCTTTACTGATCATGCTATAGATGGTGACTTGCATTAAATCCAAAGTAGCAGATCTGCTTTTTCATACATTCTTGCTCCCTATTCTAGAGCAGCAGCTTTCTGCAAAACTTCATTTCCCCCTATCACTGTTTTTAAAGCTTCTTGAAGCTTACTCCTATGTGACGGGGAAAAAAAAGTCAAAACCACTATTTAGTCCTTTGCAGAAGGGATACGAAGGGAAATCTTTTTTCTCCAAGACCGTACCTAGCAACATTTTCATTACTTCCTTGGACAGTCACTTTTGCAGGAAAGTAAACATGTCCAACTGTTGCAAACCCTGCCCATAGAGTTTGAGGGAAGATTGCTGCCTCATTAGCATGGTAGCTAAGATAGGAAGAAGTTTCAAAAATCTGATAATATTCTGATATTAACAGTTCATCCATGCCTATAGGATCCAAGCCATCTGTGAGAAATTTCATCACAAAGTAGAATTAGTGGATGGCTGAGGGGAATGTTGAATTGCATAATTAAATCTTAATTGTGGGCCAGTTTCCTTGGCTCTTGCTCTCAATTTTTATCTTTATTATAATTAGCCAGAGGTCACAATGCTTTATTCCTGTCTTTCAGGGTGTATGATATTACTAAAACTGCCAAAGCCTGGAACAAATTAGAAGGCTATTGTTTAATACATTTATCCTCTAGAAACAAAAACAAAATCAAGAAACCCAGCAAAACTTACACAGCAGGTGATGCTTCTTGCATACTTCCTCTCCAGGAATCCTGTCTCCTGGAATACAGCTGTATTTCCAGTTAACTGGAACTGAGTAAACTGGAACTGAGTATTCACCTTATCTTCTAAGGTTATGACTTTTTATCTAGATTATTGTTATAAGCTGTTGACATTAGTGGAAAAATGTTAATGTATATTTTACATAGCCAAGCAAAGGGTGACAGGCCATAGTAACACTGGCTGATGGAAAATCCCCCACTAGCCTGTGAGGACAGAGTGAATCACCTGCGCATCAAAAGTTCTGTGCCATGTTTTTGACCCTAGGAGCAGCAGCTCCACAGAAACACACTCAACACACCCATTTTTAGCTATCTAGAAAACACCATGTAGTGCTCTAGCCCTGGGTAAGCAACAGTTCCCAAACCCACATGGGATCCTTTGCAGAAAAACTGAGGATTGGATTTCATGAAAAAATCCAGAGGATTCTGATTTTGCAGGCAATACATTTTCTTATAAAAAGCTCTAATTTTGGGAAAAATAATGCTATTAGGAAAGTTTGAGTAGTGGGATAGTTGATGGGAAGGAGACGCCCTATAAAATCAAAGACTGCCTGTACTGTTTTTCCCATGCCCCAAGCACTTTTAGAGCCTTTGTGCTACCCCTGGAAAATGTCAGCACTAAAACGGGTGACAGAGTAGTGATTTTTTCAGCCACTAGATGAACTTTTTTTAAGTACCTGACAGACCAGAATTTGATTTTGCCTGCATTCATGCTCAAGATATCACAAAGCACTTTAGAAATCAATGCATTACAGTGGTTCAATCATCTCTAGCAAATGGAAGCCCAGAACAGAAAAATGGCCTTTAATATATGACAAGAGCCTGATGCCAGGATTTCAAGATTGAATATACCAGAGTGGTAAAGATTTGTGATTGCACCATTCCCCTCAAGGGCCTGGAACTCACTCGAAAATGTATATGGCTATTCAAAATACATATTGCTGTGACAATGGCCTAAATTCACAATGTTTGGATCTAACTCAGGAGATTCTGAGGATACAAGAATGGTTAGAGCCAGGGTTGAGGTACAGTGTTGAACAAAACCAAAGCCATGGGTTACATAAAATAAGTTTCATGGTACAAGTAACCATAAGTTATGCAATTCACATAAGAAGAATGTCCGAAAAATATACTGAGCTGGACAGAAGTGGTTTTAAACACATGCATACACACCTAGAGCCCTATACAAGACCATGTATCTACCCAGCCTTGCTCCCAGCACAGAGGCTACTGGGAACTATTTTCAGCACAGGCCCACTGGTGGATATGAGGCAGATCCACTGATTTAGTGGTGTAACTGAGATCAGAATCTGACCAAAAGTCTTTAGAGAAAATAAATGGGGTGATTTTTTGAAAAGCATTTGCCACACTATCTTATAGTTCTTTCCCAACCTTACAAACGTAGCTAAACACTATAGAAACAACCAGTAGCTTTGTTTACACTGGAGGAAGCTGTAGCTTGTCAGGATACAGTTGTAGAAATAATTTAAAAAATAACCCAGTACACACTGCATGTCCTTTTAAAAAGGAAAATAATAGAATGGAAAATTCTGTGTTCCCACCATGCACAGAAAGTCATTCTAGTGTCTGTGACGCATGGGCCCGCACCGACGCCTCTTGACACTTTCTTTCCTTGAGCTTTGGACCAGGCCCATGGTGAAAACAAAGAAAGCAATCTGCACCTTTCCAAGGTAGAAGAATTCAGTGTGCACTTTTCACTTAGAATGCACACCTATATACACAGCAGATACGTTTTAATAATGTACAATATGAAAGGAAAATAAGGGTTAAATGTAATGACAAAGGAATTAAACATGAAAATGCAGTCCTTTTTTTTTTGTGATTTTTAGCTATTTTTTATTTCATTTTAGAATGAGATATTCACAGGGATCTAAAACAAAAAAAAAATTGAAAACCATCCAATGGTAATAGTGGTAAGTTCATGCACATTTGCATATTCTGCTTCTGCTTGAGTAGAAGCCTTACATTTTTTTTATTCTCATAAACACAGTGCAAGTCAACAATAAAAGTATACATCACAGAACTATTTGGTATTTGTGTTCTGTTTGCAAAGCCATTTCACCAAAAATCACATTTAGGTCTAAGCAACTAATACATTTGGGGATGGGAAATATCTTTCACAGCTTTTCACTCTTCAGATTCCAACCTAGCAGAGTCAGGAGAGAGGTATTGCTTCTAGCCAGCGCATCTTATGGCCATAGAACACTGCCCACCAGCCAGACGCTCGTGATACTCTAACAGTGTATACTGACAGTAACTAATACACATGTAAGTAGTCCCAGCAGGGAGGCTGGGAAAGAACAAGCTTCTTGTTTCAGCCGTGGCATCCTTAGAGACAGACTGGGCCATATGAATAAAAGCATAGAGAGGAAAAAAAAATAAATCAATCTCTTACTCGCCAGTGTCCCTCAAGCCCAGACATTGTCCTTCAGCTAATGAAGCAATCCAGCCCACAACACTGGATGTCTGCCCTGTATGACCATGGCATGTTCTCAGTGAACCTAAAGCACTAAAATACAATCTGTGGTACCTCTTCTAATTTTAGTGTTAGCCCTTTTAGGATGCACATCTTCCTGGACTTCTAGAGAAAAAAGAAGAAAATAAAGGGGAGGGGCACAGGGAAAGAAAGACAAGACCCAGGTAGTGGTTTCACCAGTAAGACTTGTGTAGGTGGTCTGCACCCATCCAGGGCAAAACATTATTACTTCAGGAAGCATACCTAAAGTAACCCTCCCAGGCCCGCGGTGTGGTGTTGTCTGCTTTGCCTAGAGCAGCCTCACAAATCTACTTTATTTTCTGACATGCTCCACGCAATCCAGAAATGTAATGTGAATGAGTAAGTGTTTGCATTACAATCTGGACCTCAGTTCTCAAACAAAATTTAGTCCCATGGTAAAGGACAGCTCGAACTGAGATAATACGGATTATTTAACTAACAGGGACTCTGTTTTGCTATCTTCTATGGCTTGCAGTTCTCACCATTGCTAGGCCAAGCTGTCTGGAGGGTCTGACAACAGTAGCTGTGGCAACACTTCATTTATTCCTCTTTCAGCGCTTGACACTATCCTGGTCTGTTCGCCCTTAAAGGTCTGGTCTCATTTTACCCATTTTTCTTACATGCTTTGCCACTTCTACAGTAGCTGATGTTTATTGACTTAAAACCTTTAACTACCTGACACGGGAAAGCAGCCTGGATAGTGTCTTACTCAGAACACTTGTTCCTTAAAAGGCTAAGATGGAAACAAGCTCCATATTGAGATACGTTCTTAAAAGGATGACAATTTTTTCCAAATTTCTTTGTCCGGATGAATCCATACAGGTACACAGCACTCTGCAGAGCGTTCCCACATAGCAGCGAGTACCCAGGGCTGCTGAGAGGGTGCCAAGGACAGTGCTGCAGCTGTGCAAGGGAAGGGGCTTTCATCAACCAACAGCAAGAGCTGGAGGCTTACAAAGCTGCAGACCCCGTGAGTGCTCCCCAGGTCACCGAAAGGCACTGTTGGCCGCTTCCATCAGAATCAGCACTGTGCATGTTGAAAGGTCTTTGGGAGAAGTGTTTCAGCATGTTTTCAAGAGACTCGCTTGAAAATGGGTGTCTCTTTCTCTGCTGGCTATGAGAAAGCAGCACACAAAAGGAACACGCCAAGGACATTACACATTGCCTGGAACACGGTGAACACCTGGGGCCACATCACTGCCTAAAGGCAGTTGAGTTTGTCATTCTTAAAAAGCTATTATTTGATTGCAGTGGCCGCAGAGACAGACACATCACAGCAGTATAACTAAGACCTGCTCTGGCCTGGTAAAAGATTTCAGCTGCAATTACACTTGCAGTTAATTGTACCCAATATGTAAATTACACTTCCATCTTGTTTAAGGGTCTTCAGTAACACCCCACTCCCTGCCCGTATAAATCACCCCGTGATTCTGAGTGCAGACAATGACCCATGCTCTCAGTGAACAGCTCTCAATCGAAGCTTTAAACTGGCTTCAATGCCTTGTAATGAAGTGCTGATTTTGACAAAGTTTGGATTCTTTCAGAGGCATCTCATTTATGTACGGGCAACCCACCTGGAAAATCACTTTCGTCCTCATTCCCTTAAAGATTCTGGTGGGTGCAACCTCCTCTTTTTCTTTTTTATTTCACAACTTTTTTTTTTTTTTTAAATTTGGGGTTTTTTTGATTGATTGTCCTGGGGTCAGAGGACTGGAGGAGGCTGCCTAAGCTTTTCACATTCCAAGAAGGAGCACACTGAAAAGTGTGGCATTTGCTTCATCTTTTTATTCAGAAGGATTTTCTATAAATCATATTCATGCTGTTTTCTATCCTGAGATAGACCTAAATACTTTATCACTGGAGGCCTGACTCACTACTAACATAAAGGTCACTGAAATCAATGGAGATGTGCTGATCTATCCCATCAGTGTTTTCCTTATAACTTTAGGTAGAAGAAATAAGAGTAATGTAAAATTTTACATGTTCAGAAATCTTCATAACTGACTTTGACATTATGACAAGGAAAGAATCTGGGTCAACTTCTCCTACTCTCCTTTGTTTTCCAGGAGAAAAAGGATGACATTTACTTCTGTCATTATGGTGAATGCTGCTGGAATCCTACACCTGCTTTTGAGAGGTACTCTTGAGAAAAATAAGAAGTTGAATGTATGGAAAAGATCAGAAAAAAATATAAAATTATTTTAGATCTCAGAAGCATGCCATTTATCAAATCAGGATATTAATTCTAATTTATCAAGAAATTACCTGTCAGTTTTTACAGACTGAATACAGAATACATTTCAGACTTGAACCCGTCAAGGAAATACAAGATCCATTTGCTGTAGATAATGGTAGATAAATTCAATACAAATAAAGTGAAAATTTTTCCACCCATCTGAGTAATTAATTATCATAACTGGTCACTTTGAATGTACTGAGATGTCATGAACTCTCTATCAAATACCAGAATAAAATGCATTTCTGAAAGCAATCGTGCGGCTTCAACAGTAACTTCCAGCTAGATGAAGAAATTACTCATTGAGCTTTGATAACCTATGCCATGGAAACCATACTAGATAACCATGGTGGTTCCTTCTGGCCTTAAAGAAAAAAATATACATACACTTAATCCACTTCACTTTTGACACCCACAAACTAAAGAGTCATCTGTTGATAAGTTAATGCAAATAAAGAGTTCCTCTCATCTCCAAGTAGAACAGCTGAATTCCATGTCATTTATTCTTCCTAAATCCTTAGCAAAAAAACCTCAGAGAACCTATGCAGGAGGAATGAGTGAAAGGATCAAAAGATTTATTAGAGGCAAAAGTGAAAATGTTCAAATCCGTCTCTGCTCTCCCTGACCTCCTATTTTTAGGAAACTGGTAAGAACTTAATTATTATTGAAAATTCTCCCATTCAGTCAAATGTTGTTGACTTTGGCCAGCGCTCCAAAAGAGGAAGGGGAAGAGGAGGACATAGATGTGTAATTCCATGTGAAACCAAGCTAAAAATCACTGTAAAATACACCAGGTTTGTTGTTGCTCTTATTCTCTCTGCTTCAATGGAGTTGAACTAACAATTGAGTTAGGGAAGGAGGCTGTAGATATCTTCTCTGACTCCATATACCCCTGATAGCTGCCCAGCTCCTTCAAAAAGTTGATGAAAAGGCCTCTTCACATCCCTTAATCTAGAGGCTGCAACGTCATAGCCTGCTGCTTTATTTTAACTCACAGCTGAAAGTTTGTGATAAGAAAAAACAGGAAACAATCCCACAAATAAACAAAGACATGTTCAGGGTGGATCCACGTCCACCTAAAAATTGGGACTTTCCATTATGGAATGTACCTAGTAATAATCCGTATCTGCTTCTCACAGTAAAGGCATATTCATCCAATGTATTTTTACACTCTAAACTTCAACAAAGCATCCAATCAGGTCTTTGCTACAGTTCAGAAAAGCCAGTGGCAAGAATGATAACTTCAGTTTCCATTTCATGGCTGTTGTTCAGAAATTTCTTAGTCTCTATTAACTAAAATAAAAGTATGACAAACATACTTTAGTTGTGCACAAAATGACAGCAGATAAGACCACCATATTTAAGAGCCTCCGTGCCCACCGTGAGCCACGTCTTTAAGGAATTTACATTTTTCATTTTTTATAACAGTTACAAAAGGGCTGTTTGTTTGCTACTTGCCATCAGATCTCAGAGACAGTTATTTTTTTAATTTGAAAATTTAAAAAAAAATATTAAAAGACTCAATTTCTTTCCTCGCTGTGGCTCCTTTATCTAGCTGACAGGACTGGAAGGAATGGAGGTAGTTTGCTTTACAAGGTAGGCAGACAGAGATTGCTTGAAAACACACATTTCCAATAAATACACTATGCCATAACTACCTCACTGCAGGCCAGGTCCCTGCTGGCCTCACTGGAAGTTCCCAGTACAGACCAGCTTCTGTGTGAGTTTGATTTGCTCCTCACACACAGGACCCCCCAGCAGAGCTGGGAGCCTGCAGAGTCAGAGCAAGCCGGTTCGAAGCAATATTTAGAAACTGCCCAGTGGAGTTTAACAGCTCCTCTCCTGACAAAGCAGAGGCTGATTTGGGAGTTGAGGTAACCTGCCACTGTCTAAACACACACTCACACGTCCAGTGATCCACACAGCACACGCATGAAAATATTCCAGTTTCAGGGACGATTCCCTTCCGCTCTGCAATGAAAGGGGTTGCAAAGGCTCTGGAATTCGGCATTGCTCCAAACGAAGTGGTTTTGGAAATAACAGCATATCTGAGAGAGACCTGTGTCACACCACCCACGGGCTCTGGCTGCAGCTGCGCCTGCGTTACTCACCCAGGGGCAGCCTGGTCCCGTGGTGTGCCGCCGGCTGTTTGCGGGAGGTGAACAGGAAGCCACTGGTCTTTGTAAGGCCTCACAGTTATGCTTTCCAACAAAATACCGTTTCTTGAATATTCAGTTTTCCAGTTGTCTAATTTCAAAGAGTTATAACATCACACTTTTGGGCATGAGCTGCGGAACTAGGGGAGAAGTTATATTAATTAATAAGAAAAACAACAGCAGCTCTCTCCTGGTGAGGACATTGATCTGGGAAGAGGCTGCTGTGCACACAGTCAGCTCTGGCTCATGCTCCAGCCAACACAAATTATAGGCACTGTATCACAGAGCCATCTTCTCCTGACAGAGCTGATAGAGCAGCCGTGTTGCTAGCACTTATATTTTTAACAGAAACTGTAAGACATTTGACATTTTTTTATGAAGACCCTGCTACTGGAGTCAAGTGATTGCGTAAGAATATCAGATCTCTTTACAGGTCATGCTGTTCTACCCATCAAAGAATAAGTAAGTTAGTTTTCTTTTTTAGCAGTTGAAAAATGTTTCAGAATGCATCCAAGACCTCTGAAGGCTGAAAATCTGAAAGGCAAATATAAAAAATTCACCCATCTTTTTTCTTCAG
Source organism: Limnodromus scolopaceus (assembly GCA_028565335.1). NCBI lineage: Eukaryota > Metazoa > Chordata > Aves > Charadriiformes > Scolopacidae > Limnodromus > Limnodromus scolopaceus. The sequence continues at coordinate 5,273,244 of JAOXNO010000024.1, forward strand.
TCTCACAAAATTCAAGCCCACCTACTTTTCAGGAGGATCTAGTTTGGGGGATCTGGAACTCCAAGGCTAGCAATAGTAGCAGTGAAATGAGTGCATGGTCCAAGTGAAGAGGTGGGCATTCACCTCGGGTAAAACTCTCTTCTCTGATTATGAACACAAACAAATGGAACTTCAGGGAGCCAGGGAGAAGTCCCCTAGCCTACATTGCAAAATGCCTGGTGCTACTTAGGCTTTTGGAAATGAGATCTTCACACAGGCATCCAAAGTGGAAAATAAACCAGACTCTGCCACAGATGAAACTCCTGTTAGGCAAGTGGACATGGAAATCCAATTAGCTCTTTCCCTCTCGGATGAACCCTTCAGGTCATGGTTGAAGCACAGTAACATATGAGGGTGGAGAAGCCTGCAAAGCCAGTCCTAGGACTGCATCTGCACTATGCATAAACAGAGAGCTACGGCTCCTGGTTCTGCACTTAGGATTTTCCATAAGGCACTGATTTAATTTTAAAATATGACTTTTACGTAACTAGTACATTTTGTGCAAAACCGGTTAAATCTACGCCCTCAAAATATCATGCACTTCCCAGCATATAAAACCCAGACCTTGACATCTAAAGAATGCTTGGCAGATCCAACAAGAAACATAGCCAAGGTAGATGTCAAAGATATTTGTTAGGTTTCCAGCCAGCCAAGAATATTAACACCTTGCCCATACTTAAAAGGGATAAGATTTTTGTGGCACTGTAGGCAGTGCACAAAGAAATTATTACTATAAGACAGTTCTTATGTGTTCTGCAAAAGGTTTTTTGGCTTGATTGACTTTGAATACTTGTGTCATGGAGAGAACCCTCCAAGATCTGCAAATATGAATTCAGAGTGCTGGCTGGACTTGGTAACCTCATCCAGTTTCTTAGGACAGAAATTTTTTAATGTGTGCACATAAATGGAATTATCTGGAATCCAAAATAGCTGAAAGGGAGAGAGATTCTCTCAGGTAACAGCCTGCCATTTCTCAGCTGCTTTTCACTGTGTATCTCTTCAGAAAGCTGCCAGTGACGAAAACTGAAAGAGAGTCTGATTTTCCAGTGCCTTGAACTCAGAGAAAAATAGGAGTGGAAGGGATCCCAGAGGACTGCTTAGCCTATCTCTCAGCCCTAGGGCACACCCAGACCTGTGTTTGAGATTTTTATTTTGACAGGCCTTCAGTCACAGCCTTCACAACGCTCCCCTCCTTCTCTATGCACCTCTTCAGGTGCATAATTCTAATTCTAAAAGTTTGCCCAAAGATCTAACCCAAACGGTGGCACATGATGGCAAGATGGTGGGATTTTCATACTGTATTGACATCCCTCAGATTGTTAGTGATGTGACTTCATTACAGACAACAGAGCAGTTTGGCACCAGCTAAGGGTCTCACCAATACCCCATGAAATCAGTGACTAAGCCATGGGCAAGCAGGCCTGTGCAGAACATCCATTCAGCTTTTGCAGGAATCAGGACATTTTTTCATAGAGATTCAGAGGAGATCTCTTAAAATTCAAACTAGATTTTACTGGCTTTCACACAAAACCACTCCTGTTTACTGGGGGCTGCAGCGAGGGAGTTGGCTGCAAGCGCTGGGAGGAGCGGAGCCCTCCGTGCCAGGAGATAGCAGAGGCCACAGAGTCTGGCCCCGGCCCCTTGGCCTGCGCACCGCTCCCGAGCCTCCACCCGAGACACGGACTGAGCTGTGGACTCCTTCCAAAACGCTAGCAGGCTCTGGGTTTTGTAGCCCCAGACAAGACTGTGGACTGCAAGGCATGCACCTTCTCCCATCCCCGCTCCCCCTTCCCTGCTCCTCCTGCCCCAGCAGGAGGCAGGGGGGCAGGCGCAGGCAGGGAGCTGGCCCGATGGCTCCTGGCGGCCCCGGGGTCCCCCCAGGGGTGTCTGCTGGGGATGGGGAGCGGCTGGCTCCTCCTAGGAGCAGCTTGCTCCCAGGCGGGGTGAGCGGTAGGGAGGGGGAAGAGAATTGGATGGAGTAGGAAGAAAGAGAGAAGAAAGGAAGAGAGGAGACCCTGCTGCCAAATACTTTTGCAGTTTTTCAAAACACAAATCTTCCTTCCACCGTTGACCCGGGCAGAGCAGGTCAGAAATCCACACCAGGGTAGGGGTGGCCCACTTGGTACGAGATCACAGCAATAAGAAGCTCAATATTTAAGGTAGTTTAGTTTAGCACTGACAGGACATTATTGGCCAAATTCTGTTCTGATTTTCCGTATCTTTAACTACACCATGAGAGCCAACAGCAGAACTCTGCCACCCTGACAGAGAAGGGCTTGCAACTACCTCAAGAGGTGCTGGTCTCTCAGCAGCCAGCAATATAAAATGGTCCAGGCTCAGCTGGCAATTGCAGGCTCTGCCTGCGTGCCCTGCAGCTGCCCCCCAACCTCTGCACCAGCCCCACATCTGCCTGCACAAAAAGATCTGTGCGGAGGCACCGTACAGCGCGGTGAAAGACTGGCAGATGCCCAGTGTGACACCACCACTTGGAGGCCATGGGCCAGCCACTCCCTCCGCAGTAGATTTTCCAGTGGTTTCCCAAAATATTTTAAAATTATTTCAAAATTATTTCATTGATTCAGGCATATTTCAAGGCCCCAATATAATGCTCATTTTTTGGAAGAAAAATGAGATTTCCTTCTATTCCACCAGCCCTTCCAACTCTGCTCCCTGTTCCTTTGTCACATCATTTCTGCCTATGTCTAGGCTGCAGGAGAACTTCCTTGTCACAAGGAATGAGCAGATGCCTGAAGGTCAGGATCAGCTTCCTCTTAGCAGCCAATTCGCACAGGGAAGCCTGGAAATGGGACCAAGCAGGCACAGAGCCAAAAGCATCTTCTAGCATAACCTGGTCCCTGTTGACCTTGGAACTCCAGAGGGGATTTGGGCACTACCCAACTGACCCTTCTTCTGGCGCTTCCTGCGATGCCCACACTGCCCCAGCCTCCCCTGTGCAGCCCAGGAGCCAATACAGCTGATTCTGTTACCACCAACTCACTAAAATCTTTTCTGCTCCTTTCTGCAGCTTCGCATGCACGTGCAAATCTGACTGTAAAAGGAACAGATTAAACTTGTGGTCAAGCACACCACATGTAGAAATGCCAGAACGTAAGGATCGGAGACCACATCTAGGAATAATTGCATGAATGCCCCTCTTACATAGGCCACAATGCCCCCTGTAATAATTTCCTGCTCCAGCAATAAATTCTGGGTAAACTGGATTACATCTTGGTTAGGTTTGTCTTTCTAGGAGACTCGGAGGTTCCAAGGGGAAGTGAATTAATTAGTCATTCATTATATACCCTATTACACTGTTGCAGTAATTACTTACCCTCCTTGTTGAAAACAAAAAAACCCTCAGAACAAACAAAAAATACCAATTTACTCTTCTGACTTTAATTTAACTTTTCAGCATCCTCTCCCACCTCCGCAGATAAAGAGCTGCTTGCACAATTTTAATTCAGCCTTCTTTGTATTATGAACTATTACACATTATTTTTTCCATTGGGCCCCAGCCTTCTTTCTGTCTCCAGGAAAAGCGGTCCCCAATAGCAACGCGTAAATACTCTGTTTTCTCCTCATTCTTCTACGTTACTTGATGCCTGCTTTTCTGTTCTTAACACTGAATTTCTCTTTATTTTGCTGGTATTTTTTTTTCCTGGTGCTCACAACTAAGATACCCTGCTGCTTCCTGGCCCTCACTGTCAATCCCAATTGTTAGCTTCCAATCTCTACCCATTTATCCAGTCAAACTCAGGCTCCATGAAACCTCTCGGTTTCATTCATGCTGATCTAAATTCCACTCTGCCAGCCCTCACCCCTGCCCTGCTATGTCCCCGAAAGGTCTGTCTCCTCCCTCCTCTATTAGAGTCACACTGCCTTGCCTTTCTGACTGACTTGCCTGGCTACTTGTTGCCTTTCGTGGACATCAGACACCTGAGACCAGCCTGTGCAGCAGCAGCTGGTTAGAAAATGTCCGTGCCGCCTTAGCGTGGCTCCCAAGCTGCCTGCCACCCCTGGATCAGGCCATTCTCTGCTCAGTGCTTAAGCAACCAGCCTTGCAGTTTTCACTCAGTGAGTCATCCAAGCCCTGCTCCAACACTCAGTCCAAACCTTGGACTCTATCCAGAACAACACACACCCAAGTATCTCCCCAACATCAGCGAATCAATGGCAGTTGTGAGTACTCTCAGGCACAACGCTCAGTGGTTTCCCAGGAGAAGCCCTCAGTAGCAGCAACTGCAGCGCTGGAAGATTGCCATGCCTCGCCTTCTGGCCAAGCCTCCAGCAGGAGAGAGTTACCCACTGCTGGTGGCTTCACAGGCCCTTCCTGACAGCATAGCAGCACCACAATTCAGGAACACACAGTTTTGTGGGGAGGGCGTTTTAATGGTTGTTTAGATGCTCCTTCCCTTGGTTCTTCTCCATCTAATTCCTCTCCTGCCTTTCTCTGTCCTAGTCCAAGGTTCTTCCCTCTGATCACCTTTGGTTCCAGATTTTACCCTTCCTGGAAAAAAAGGGCTGGTCCTAAATTCCAGTTCTGCACCCATCTGTGCTACATCCTAGTCCCTTACCTACTCTGATTGTCTCCTTCCCTCCTTATTTCCATCTCCCAACTAAGATCGGTCTGCTTTCTCTTTTTACTTCCTGCAGCTGGTGTAGCAGACGGGGAACCAGTAAGAGGACAGGAAATGGTGTTCCTCTGAACTTTTCCAGGGGAACTCACCACTTTTGCCCATCAGTAGGAGGAAGAATTGCAATGATGGTCTGCTCAGAGGTTGGCCTATGCCAGAACATGCTCAGTGCCAACAGACAATTCCCTGACTTTAGCTGACAAACTCTAACAAGTGTTTTCTTGGTAGATGGTGTTACAGGTTTTCTGAGGCTTTATGAGTAAATTTGGGCTATTTTCACAGAATTGGAAACCACACATTTGTGGTAACTGCCTTCCTAAACAGCAAGTCAATAAAGTTTAACCATTCTATTAAAAAATCACAGGACACACTTTGTGGTGTGGCTGAAGTACTTTAGTTGAAAGCTAAAAAAACCACAGCAAAACCAAGTTCAACCCGAGCTTGACACACAGGGCAACATACTTTTGTTTGAAGAGTTCAAATTTGACATTTACAAGCTACTAAAAAAGGGGAATTGGAAGTCTCAGACAACGTATCAGTGTCATTATTGGCACAGCCACCTGAACTTTCCATAATATGTTTTCTTAGTAGTTGAAACTTTCTGGGCGGTATCAATGCGTTAAGATAGCCTCTGCATATGGCTCTTCTTTTGAGTTTTTTTGAGACACTTTACCAGTTACATTTTTTGGTGAAAAAAATAAAACCTCTTCCCACCTTTCTGATCTCTACTCTGCTGCAGCCATTCACACTCAGCCATCACCTCAAAAAAATCACAGGCAAGTAATTCTACCAGACACTTGCCTCTCTTGCAGCTCTGTTTAGGAAATGCTCAGCCATGCCAAGCTGATAAAAAATAAAGATAAAAAACATATTTCTGATATTTTTCAAAGCCAGGCTCTGTGGCTCTCACATCAAACTGCTCTTTTGCCTGCCTTCGGTGATGCTAGAAAGGATTTTCCTTAACGAAAACCAAATGTCCTGCTTTCCCTTCTCTGAAAAGACCCAATTAAATTGATTGCTAAGCCTGAAAGTCTGTCACTGACATTTCCTAGGACAAGAACATTTATTTATCTTCTCCTGAGATACACAGCTCAGCTGTGCAAACAATGAATACTTCCAAGAAAGGTAATAAACCTGCAATTAATATCCAAGAATTGTCTAATGGAGAAGACTGAGTTATTCTTACAGTTATAAGAGAAAGAAATTAGCATAAATAATATTTAACCCGTGAGCAGCTAGTTGAGAAAAAAAAATCTATGGCTATTCTAAGAAACAGCAAAGTTTGTGGGAAAATGGCTTAGCAATTTAAAGCAGGCCTTTTTTTTTTTTTTCCTAAATTTGAAGGTGGAACAATGCATGTCTCAAGCAATGTGAATGTCCTCTGTGGATCTGGATCTACCTGTGACTCTCTCTAGCCCCATATGTTGCCATCCTGGAATCTAAGGCTCTGAGATCCTTTACCCTCCACTTAGGTTTAGGCACAATAAATCACACAGTCACAATCATGCACCAAACACTGAGGAAAGGGTTAACAGATCTCCACACCCTATGCTCTAGGTCCCTTTCCTGACTGCTTGGAGCCTCCCAAATCCCTCTAAGTCCCGCCAAAGTAATGGCAATAAGATGTCCTGTCATCACATGGAAATACTGCATTTGCATGTTGTGCTTCTGCGCTGGCGTCCAGAGGGAGTATCGCAGCAGGATCTGCAGCATTTTTCAATGATGAAATGACCCCTTACTCATCAGAACTAGTAACGCTGGTCTATAGGCTTTGAAGTTTACAGATGTTGGTATTAAATGCAACTCCTTTGAGACTGGTAAAGGCCTAGCCAATTGTTGAGATTAATTAGCCTAAAGTTAGCAGTAAGCCCTAGTAGTCAACTTACTGTCTCAAGTTCATAAAGTTTTTCCAATCTTAACATTCCCACTCCTTGCATGGGAATCTCTGCTCATTGCTAATTAAGACTGATATTCAGCACATACCTGTCATTTAAGCACTCAGTCTACTCATACTGTGGTCAAGACAGATGTTCCTTTTGTGTTGCACCAGAAGCTGTACCACTGACACCACTGCACACACACATTTTACTGTTCTCACTTTAAGAAGGCAGAAGGGATAAAGCACGTGGAGATTGGAGAACAGGGCAAAGCAGCAAGATTGCTAGCGGTTTGAACCTCTGAGGCTTCACAGTTCTGACGATAATTTTTTCAAGGGTCCCATGTACTTCAGTGTTTTTTAATTGCTGTAGAGACAGCTTAGCACACAGACATACGCCTTTAGATCTGTCACTGTGTTCCTAGTGCCCATATATCATCAATGCTGCCATAAAAGAGCTGTGAACTGGACGAGCAATGTGGACATTGAAATGTAAATGAGTATACAATCATCTCACTTGGCTCCAGGATCTATTACTTACCCCTACTGACTTCTGAACTAGTAGAGGGCTTAACAAAGCAGGGCACGAGCACTCAATTATTATGGACATACATTTACCCTGCAGATATATCTGGATGGCCTGGCAACTTATGTTGTAGGAAGAATATGGGTTAATTTATGATAACAAAATCAAGAATGTGTTGTTCCTCTAAACTCTGCTTATTGGCCTCAGAACCTTATCTCCTTGACACTCACGACCAGTGCCCTACAGATGCTGAATTGCCTTGAACTCAGCTGGCGCTTGTGGGAAATCTCAAGAACTGGAACAAGAGGCTTCTTGCAACACAAAACACTCCTTGGACAAGTAGAGATGCTCTCATCTGTGCCCTGAGAAATAATTCGTGCTTAACTGGACCAACCTCTGCACAAGTCTGAACAGGTTCAGCTCCCACTGAAATACGTGAGTCACTCCCACCTATTTCAGGTTTGAGTTTGTCTCAGTGCCTTTGCTATAACGCTACCAGGGATGCGCTGTCCTTTTCTGCATGCTTCACTCTCTCTGCTTGCTTTGATTAGTTTCAATTCCGCTGAAAGTTTCTGATTCACCACTGCCTGTAGTCACTCGTGTTCCCACAACTTTCGCTTCCCTGTCCTGCACTGTACCACAGACACTTTGTGGTCCTACTGTCTGGCTAAGGTGGTGACATACACCTTGTGGACACAATCTCACTCCAATTTAGCATCACTTAATGCTACTGCAAAGACTCTCAATGACTTTGACAGTCATTTTCTTTAAGGTCTAAGAAAGCTACCACCCCTTTTCACCGATGTAAAGTCTCTATCACAGTTTTTACTCTTTGTTGAATTCAAACCAGAAGTGGACTCTGGCCAATGGTTCATTCACAGCCATATTCATCTTTGCTTTGATTGATAAGCCTTCACACCATTCTAATCCATATGAAGCAGCTCAAGAGATGGATCTATTCCACGTAGGCTTTTCTTTTAATTTACCCAGGTGCCCTTTGTCCTTGTGAATCTCTGTATTTAATTATATAAGTTGAATGAGCTATCACATCTCCTGCTGCACTTTGCTCAGGTTTTTCTCTTCTTTTTGGTTTGAGAAAGGAGAGTGAAATTCTTGGAATCGCAGCTCTTTAATTTTAATACGTTATAAATGCAAGAGTAAGCTCACCTTCAATTGCACTTAATTGTCAATGCATGAATAAACACCTGGCAGGGAAAGGAGAACACCACAAACAGGTCCTTCTAGATGAATAGATTTGCCAGCCATAAAGGGCCCCAGTGATTTCCTGGGGCACAGAAGCCTTGGTGGTATTGCTCTGCCACTTGCAATCAACATATACGTAGTACTTTACAGTTCTCCTTGACTGCTGAGAAATAATACAAAAAATAAAAACAAGACAGAATTATGAGAAACAAAAGTCTACGCTGCACCCCAAACTAACAGTTCAGAGCACGGAAGGAGAATTGTAGTTTTGCAGTGAGCAAACCAAGTAAAGAAGTGTGAAATGACAGAAAACGAAGCTGGGAAAAAATCCTCTCATTGTATTTCTGTCTGGCTGACTTGACTGAGAGTTTGATCTCTTATAATTGTACCCTAGAACATTCTGGGATGCGCTGACAGTAATGTGATCATGGCAGACTTAAATTATCATGCAGGCTGCTAAGTACTTGGATCTCTGGTCTTAAGTGAAATGAAATTACTCCTTGGGACCCCTAGGTCAGATTTATGCAAGCTTTGTACAACCAGAACATTAAGATCAGCTGACTTGAAGACTTCGCCAAATAGGTTGGATACCCAGCTATAGAAGCTCCTCATTTCAATCCAGCAGCTGTACGGTGGAGTTCGCCTTCGGGTAGGATCTTTAGAATCATAGAATCATATGGGGTTGGAAGGGACCTCTGGAGATCATCTAGTCCAACCCCCCCACCGGAGCAGGTCT
>JAOXNO010000024.1:5282357-5310791 GCA_028565335.1 Limnodromus scolopaceus
TTTCTTGCTCTTGGGAATGCACTGGTCCTGAGCTTGGAGAAGGCAATGTTTGAATATTGCCCAGCTCTCTTGAGCCCTCTTGTCTTCCAGGGCCCTAGCCCATTAGAACCCAGTCCTCAGAAGGTAGTGCCAGGCACGCACAGCCGGGCTAGACCAAGCTATCTAACGTATGGATAATGTTATAAATGCAACAGTACAGCCTCCCGCTCAACTTGAGTACCCTGCTCCTTTGCTTATTAGCTGAGCTAGTACCACTTTCAGATTATTTATTTTTAATCCCTCCCTGCAGGGAACTCAGCCTTTAAGAGGCTCTGGCATGGGCCAACTGGAACGGACTGTTACATGATGTATGTAGCAGCTCATACTTGACAACATCTGTTGTCTGGGAATCAGGCATCAAGAAGACCATCTTTACCTGCACCTGAGTCTTTGAGCCACCACTGAACACACTTCTTGTGTCGTCCTAACTCACAGCATTGATTTACATGGTTCCCTAATGCATAAAACCAAAATCTGTATCTAAAATTAAGTTTCTACATTAGTTATGCATGGTATAGCTCATTAAAAATGGATAGTCCTTTCAAGCTCTGACACATAAGTAGGGAAATATATTGCTCAATATGCACAAAGCACTGAAATAAAATACCCATTATCTGCATGCCCCTGTTTCAGCAGAGTACTGTGGAACGTGGTGGTGATTAAAAAAGCAAGATTTCACTGTCCTGTCACAAACTATCCCTGTTGTTGGGTCATGCTTATAAAGCTGTTAGGAAGGTGGAGGAAGTGAGGTCAGTGAAGTGACTGACCATCCTGTGGCACACAGACTCTCACACCATGGGAATGGGTTTTGTACAATGGAACAATCTCACTTTGACTGCTTCTCCTTTGAAGGTCATACTGAACACAAGTGCAAGCGTACTGGAGAGCAGCCAACTCCAGAGTTCCCACAGCAAGCATGAAACAGTCATAGGTACTAAGGAGAGTTTTACTGCGGATTCCCTGGAAAAATGAGCTCACAAACTTGCTTCTCCACAGGCAACAAGCAGTACTGCAAGGACACAACCCTAAAGGCAGAGGGCTTCTCACACCAAGAATTCTCCCCGTACCCAAACACTTATTGAAAGGTCAGCTTTATTAACGAGGGCCCACTAGCCAAATCTGATCCTCACACACGTCCTTGTTGATGGAGCAAGGGGGCTGCTGTTATCTTTCTCAATGCATCGTCTCATACAGAGAAAACAATGTGTTGTTTTGTTGGTGCATGCTCCTTCTAGTGTGAGCAGCAGAAGTAGGGAGGTGATTGTCCCCCTGTACTCAGCACTGGGGAGGCCACACCTGGAGTATGGTGCCCAGTTCTGGGCACCTCAATACAAGAGAGACATCGAGGTGCTGGAGTGGGTGCAGAGGAGGCAACGAAGCTGGTGAAGGGCCTGGAGAATAAATCTTATGAAGAGCGATTGAAGGAGCTGGGACTGTTTAGTTTGAGGAAGAGGAGGCTGAGTGAGGGGAGACCTCATCACTCTCTACAACTACTTGAGAGGACATTGTAGAGAGGTTGGTGCTGGTCTCTTCTCACAGGTAATTAATGACGGAACAAGAGGGAATGGATTCAAGCTCCAACAGGGTAGGTTTAGACTGGACATTAGGAAGCAATTTTTCACAGCAAGAGTGGTCGGGCATTGGAATAGGCTGCCCAGGGAGGGGGTTGAGTCACCATCCCGGGACGTGTTTAAGAGTCAATGGACTCAACGATCCCAAGGATCTTTTCCAACCCGAATGATTCTATGATTCTAGTCCTGACCTTTGCTACAGGTTATGTGTATGAGGAAAAGCCATACCCAAACATTTCAGCAAACTATCCCCATCTGTGTGAAGGTTTGCAAAAATGGTAATAAAATAAGGCACAGACACAGTGAATTGGAAGTTCCAATGGGAGAGACTGCAAAACATAATACTCATTTATCTGTTGTGGATCCACACTTTTTTTAGATTAGATTGCTTACAAATGTGTTTCTTAGCATCTGTGAATAGTGCATGAACCAGCATTACTGAAAGAAAAACAAAGATGATGCCTTATATGCTGTAATAGGATTAAACTGTTTTTCAAGCTCAGTTAGCTGACTCACTATTTTAACTTGCTACCAAGAAAGCATCAAAGCAATTAATGGGATACATGACCTGCTCTACTCAAAGGATGAATTCTGCAGCATGCAAAGGTGCAGGCATGAGCATGTGAGGTGTTCACAAAACAAGGAAATTCACCTTCTCCAAAAGATTTGTTTTGTACCAATAATTCGGTCACAGAAAAGACATGATTTACCAAATATGGTTCTTACAGTAATCCTGCAGCCTGAGTTTCCTCTTCAGAGTAACTCGCTAGACAATAGATCTGCATGAACAAACATAGGAATCGTTATCTTTATTGAATCATCTGTAAAGATGCCCAACTGTCCATTCTCACTGAATTCTTTACAAAATCTCTTAAACTGTAATTGCTGTACTCTAGACTCATCCATGTCATCCTTGGTGCTGCAGATTCATTAACCAATGAGTGACATAAGCTCCTGTAACCTAGGAGATCAGGAGACAGTGTTTTAGATGAGTGTTAAAATATTCAGAGATATATTTCCTGAGATGTGGATTTTGGCTCTGTTTAACATTTTACCACATCAGCAGACTCACAGTACAGCTAATTGAAGCTAGGCATGGCTGGTACAGTTCATCTAGTAATATTGCCACCATATCATAGTGCCTTGGTACCTTAAATTTATGGTAAGCTTTCAAGATTCCTGCAAAACAGGTAAGCATCATCCTTCCAGACCGAGTGCTGATGCTCATAAAAATTGAGTGGCTCATAGTCACTATGTGGATGAAGGAGCTCAGAGCCAGGAATCAAACACAGAACTTCCGAGTCCTAGCTGAATGTGTAAAGCCAGTTGCCCATTATTCCGTTCTAGCAAATTCCTTCTGCTATATCTGCTAGGGAGAACCAAAGCTTCCAAACCCATTTGTTTCCAAATCACTCAGCCTAGAGAGACAGGTCTTGATGATATTATCAGGGCATCTTGCCTTTGGAATGTTAACATGTACGGTTAACATAAATCATGTAAAGACACAGTGTATCGACCCATTTCAGTGACAAGAATAGCAATTGCTAGATGAAAATGGTTTATAGCTCTGTAAAGCATCCCAAATATTCAAAAAGTATTATAAAATCATTCACTATTAATTATTTAAACTCTTTTTCTGTAAATTTGTATGGCTGGAACTATTTTGATGCTTAGGATAAAAAAAAAGAATGTTTGCATGTTCAGAATTAGACAGTCTAGAAGTGTGTTGGGTTGGTTTTTTTGTTTTAGTTGAGCAAATGTTATACCCCTGTACTACGTTACTGTAAACCACCCTTGTCAGCACGCACTGTACCAACATGTAGCAATGTCACAGGAAGGGGGCCTTCATTTTTGTTGATTAGATTTCATTCCCTGTGGTAGAAATCATCACAGTAATGCAAGAAACCCAGACAATGAACAAATGAACATCTGAAGATAATTTCTATGTGATAAGACTCCTGAACATGATGCAAAACAATGTCAAGCAAAGCCACTCCACCAGCAGCAGTTCTGTTACAGCAGCCAAATGCTTAGACTGGGCTAAGCCATACCTCTCAAGCCAAATGTCTTCAGTTCAAATCAATATTTCTTGTTTATCATGGAGAGCAGCTTTGATTCTGAAAGACATTTTCTGGGCATTTGTGTGCATTATGATCACTTTGCAGAGGACTGAAGGGAGCTTGCTGGAGTTTTGGCAGATTCAAAAATGAAAGGAAGATAATAAGAGATTTTTCTTATCAAGCAGCTATTCAGCTACTCAGCAGTGGGGTGTATGCTGCTTGAACTGCCCGCATTCTGCCCTCTTGTTTTATTAATGTTTTAATTGACATTTACACTGAATAAATATTTTACTGTTTTCTCTGTATTATTCTCTCCCCAAGAATAAGCACAGAGCACCAGTGTCTATGTTACACACGCTACCTTCAGAGACATTCCACTGTCTAGAGCGGTTTCCAGGCAGTCTAATCAAGGGAAGAAGGAACAGTGAAAGATTAAAGAGAACATGAATGAGAAGATCAATGCTAAGACTGTGTGCAATACTTATCTTCCCTGAACACCAGGCAACTTCTTAACTGCTTCTTGGCATCTGTAAACTGCATGTTCTTCTGAGTCATTAAAAATTAAACAAATAAAGATTAGTATTTTTAATGATCCCATTGCTCTCACATCTCTCAAGTACTGACAAATAGGTTTCACAATGAAACCTATTTGTCCTTCTTGCAGGACAAGTGTAGGGGGATTGGAGGCAGAGGGAAGACCACAGGCACAATTGCACTGAGCTGGGCTCAGAGGGGGTTCTAGACTACCTGTAGAGCGCCCAGTAAATCTCTCTCTTTACGTACTGTTGTAGTTAAATAAAATCAGGACACCAGCACTTGCTCAACAGTGTGATTTCCCAGAGTAAACTTGACACATTTTGGCCCTATTACGTTCATTAGCCATTATGTTTGGTGTTTACTCACTTCATACCAGATATTCCCCACTTTCATCCCTGGCTAGAACAGTGTTTCACAGACACTCTGTGGCTGCACAAACCACTTTTCCTCCCATGTGCAGTGACAGCAGTTGTATTCATAGAAGGGTTCTAGTAGGAACTTCCATGCGTCACAGCTTAATCCCCACTGATTTGTGCCAAAGAAAGGCAACAACAGGGCTGTGTCCTTTTTCAAAGATTGCAATTTTGTCCTGCTCCCATTACGTACTACAAATGGGAAATGTATATTAAATTGAGGCTCCATTCCTTTTGTTAGGCTGGAACCACTGACTTTGCAATTTCATTAACTCACGACTAGATGAAAGCCACAGTCCTCTGAGACAATTAGAAGATAAAGTGCCATTACAGGACTGGATCCAACTACTGTTAAAGCCTATGGCAGCATTTCCATTGAGTTCAATCCCACCCTATAACTAAAGATTGACTGAGAAAGACTTCATAGTACCTTACAAGTTATTTTGGCTCTAAAGGGTATTCTGTTTCTACAAGAATTATAGTATAGTTCTTACTAGCTGCTGCTTTATTAAACACTCTGACCATGCACTGCCACAATGCACAGAGATAATGCCACACGTCACAGAAATATGAGGATACTACTGCTTAAGTTGGCATATAAAATGACAGAATGACATAATGTCATTCTGCCTTCTCAGGCTGCTTTGCTGCTCTTCAGAAGTAGCCAACCTGCCTTCTAAACATAGCTTCAGTGCCGCAGTTTTGTGAATCAAAGCCTAGGGCAGGATCATAGGATCATAGAATCATAGAATGGTCTGGGCTGGAAGGGACCTCCAAAGGCCATCTAGTCCGACCTCCCCGCAGTCAGCAGGGACACCCCCAACTAGACCAGGTTGCCCAGGGCCTCGTCAAGCCTCACCTTGAATGTCTCCAGGGTATCATTCCCAACATACAACTGGCCACAGAGTCTGGTAGTAAGCCATAATGTCATGTATTTAAGCTATTTTGGCATTCGTATTATAGAAGGATAGAACTGATGAACTTGACACTGGACTAGAAGCAGATACATCCCCATGAAGCACCAGTCAGTCGAGTGCAACACAGCATTTTAGGCTGATCAGTGACAGACTAATCTATTGCAATTACAACTGTTGATTAATTGTAAGATGTTTCAGATATTGACTAGCTCAACCATATAGATTAGATCTCGCAATTTCTGTTAAATCAGTGCTATAGAGACAATAATATCAGCCACTGTCTTCATTCCCCAATGCAAATGTCTTGCCTTCAACTTATCTAGAATGGTGTTTCCTGCACAACTGTGGTATCTTCTCCCATGTTTCTTTTCAAGATTGCCCAACTTAACAGAACTCTGTCCATCCAGGTGTACAAACAGATTGGCAGCTCACACCAAAAAGTGACAGATCAATGACCCAAACACACTGAGTAACATAGTTTCTAAAGGAATTCCTTGTGACTGAGCTCCCAACAACATGCACACATATCTAATTACCTAATTCCTACCCATCATCCTGAACAATATCTCTAGGGATAAAAAACCTACACATTCTGTACAGTTTTTTGCTAATAGGATCCACAACACCAGCAAAAGGCAGCACAGTCTGTCTAGTTTGCAAAGGTTGAGCAGTTCAGATCATAGCTGGACCAACTGGATTTTAGGCTTCTGTCCACACTAATTTTCACTGCAGAAGATGGTCAGGAAGAGAGGACGGTGGGAGCATCAAGTGCAGCCACCAATTCTTTATCCCATCATTTTTTAACGTTGCTCAACACTTAATGCCTGAATTAGAGAACCACAGTTCTCCAGAACTAAGCAGACACCCAAACATTCAGACACAGAGGTAGCATGAAAGACCTGGCAAATGAAAGACTAGACAGTGCAGCAGAATAAAACCTGAACGCCAGGCCAACACTTGCTCACTTCTTCCTTTGTTTTGCCTCATGAAAGCAGCACAAGACAAGCCCAGACTCCACTACCACCCCGGGGAGAACAGGAGTGGGGACACTGTCTAACCTCTCCTGCATTCTCTTACCTCATGGTCAAAGCCTTCTTTTTTGGTACAGGGGGATAGTCTGCATCTCCTCATCATGGTAGCATGGCTGACTGTAGGTTCGGTTGGTGACCTGTGAGGACATCACTGCTTTTATCCTCTCATTGTTGCCTTGAAGGGGTTTTTAGCTCACAGATCGATGACCCAGACGCACCGGGCAGCAGAGTTGCTAAAGAAATTCCTCACGACTGA
This sequence comes from Limnodromus scolopaceus, assembly GCA_028565335.1. Classification (NCBI taxonomy): domain Eukaryota; kingdom Metazoa; phylum Chordata; class Aves; order Charadriiformes; family Scolopacidae; genus Limnodromus; species Limnodromus scolopaceus. The sequence goes on from JAOXNO010000024.1 coordinate 5,289,182, forward strand.
GCTCCTAACAATACACCCAGATGTCACAACAAGTCAGTAAACACTCTGAAGACTCAAATGCACATTCTGGACAGCAACACTGACAACTTTTTCCACTGCAAAGAGTCCTAAGATGTCAGCATGTTTCAAAGATGTTACCATATTTTTTTAGCGTCTGGCTCTCAAAAATCTGATTTAACAAAAAAAAAAAGAGAGAGAGATATAAAATAAGGCCCATCTCTTCCACATTGCGTTTATTTCCTAATAATAGCTCACAGATCTTCCAGAGTGCACAGCAGAGGGACACAATCAAGCAGACAGTACAGTTACCATGAATTCACCACAGAACCTCAGAACAAATGAAGTATCTTCAAAAAGTGGATCTGATATAGGGAGGTGATCAAAAAGATTAAAGTACAGGTATACTGGGGTGGTACAGGGCAGCATAAGCATTGGACTGTGCATTTATAGTCTGATTAATGTATGAACTGAATTATTGTATATGAAATAAACTACACAACATGTAATTATTAGCTATTAGGGGATATGTACCAGAGCCTGGAAACATTGAACTCGTAAGCCATGAGTAGGAGCCAGTCACACTAGTAAGGATTTAGGCAGTCTGACCATTTCCATTAGAATATGGGCAGTAATAACAGCAATTATCCATTTTAAAATTATTCTTATTGTATTGAAAGAAGCTTAACTCTGAGCTTGTCCATGGCACCTGCTTATTCTTTAGACCGTTTTTAAATTCAAGAACACAAGTTGCCTCAGACTCCTCTTTTGATGACGTGGGTTAATAGACCAACTTCTCTTTCAAGTGACACCGACTTTCCTTTGACTTTAATGAGAGTCATTCTACTGCCTTAGTACAAGTGAATAATACACATGCGTAATGGTTGCCCTGTGGCAATAAATTTTCTGATTTAATTTCTAATGTACATGCCCTCTTATCCTGTAATAGATGTTCCTTCCTTCATTATCTAAAATAATAATACCTATGCTTCTAATGGTATTTGCTCTACTTCAAGAATACAGAATTTATTTATTCAGGAAGATGATCTGTCATGGACAGAGGCTCCAAGAAACTCCAGATGGGAGAGAAAAATATTCATATAGTAGTATTTTGGAAAACACAGTTGATGTGCACTACATGCTACTTGCACAGAACTACAATTAAGACAGTCTAGGGTCAAGGTTCAGGTGCTTCTGAAGTAATAAAACCAAAGCTGGTTAGTGAAGATGCTTTGGGCATTCATGAGACTGAAAAGACTCTAGATGCAATGGCAATATTCTCTTTATCATGTTAACTTCTCCTTCCATTTAGTTTAATTTTGGCATATTGTTCTTTTAATGCATCTTGTCTAAAATTGTACTTTGCAAAACTTAGCAGTGAATTAACGCATTTTTTTGATCTATGTGCACATTATACAAATATCCAATTAAATATAATGCTGGACTTCTCTTACTTTATGTGAAAAAATCCTTCCAGAGAAAGTTCCAGGGATGTAGAGCTGTTTTCCCCTTATTTAGCTATTAAATTGTTTAACTAAGTGGTTGGAATATCCTAGCTGCATTCCCTATAACTGTAGGAAGAACTGAATTTATAGAGATTATCCGATAGCTTTACTGAGGTATTAATATTTTACTGTGCTGACCTCTGAGGTCTGACATTGTAGGTTTATTTAGAATGTACTAGATATCCCAAAAAGCTCTAACTCATTCCAGGATTGGCTCCTTATGCCTAATATCTGCTGTTTGCACAGAGTGCTTCAGTTCTTAGTGATTTTACCCTCTCTTCTACTCCCACTCTCTACACATTGTCAAGTTACTTTAAAAACTTACAACTCATTATGAGAAATGAAAAGCTGTAATGCACAGAATCAGGAAAACCCCCACTATGTTACACTACATACAGATCTGGCCATTTTGTTAAGACCTATATCTACAAGTGCCAATTTATTATTAATATAGCAATAATGGTGGAAACTGAAGAGGTGCGGCTAGTAAACCAGTGCAGTTTTCATTGTGGAAAGCCAATGGAAGCCAAGCTCATACAACAGAAGGCTAAATCACAACAGTTTCATACATTCTTTTGTTAGATGAAGAAAAATGAAGAATTATCACAGCATGTTGTATAGGGGTGTGTTTTCATTTCAGTTATAACACAGGTTCTAAAGCACTAAGTAAACACTATCTCAAATAGTTTCCCCCAAAATGTTCAAGGAATATTTTCCCATTTTGCTACCAGTCTTTGAGAGAAAAACCTTATAAAACATGTAAGTCTAGTAGGATTATATATAGTTAGGACAATTATGAGTTTCTTGAAGTAGGAAGTTGACCGTTGATTTTTCATTACTCTCACTGCAGTGAAGTGCAGACATGGACTCCTCCAGCCTGTAAGAGGTGCCAGTCTCAGCACCGCAGGTAAAAACTTGCTCTCGTCTGTTTTATGAAAGGCTGCAAGTTAAATTTTTGAGTTAAAATGTTGAGTTTCTCTGACACAAGAACACAAGGGAAAAATCTGTTGGGAATGCCAGTGAAAAGTACAGGGAAAATACTGGAGAAATATTCTTGATAAATCTTGTCCTTCAGTCTCCTATGGATTTGTTTTCTTCTAGTATGGAGGGAAAATCTAGACTAAATTAGCTGCTCTAATATGAAAAAAAAAATGTATGGACTTAAATCTTATGCAAAAGCATTCTCTTCTCCCTCAAAAGGGCTTGCTCCACAGGTCTTCATTAGCTGTAGAGAGCAGTGACATATTTTTGCATTCCTTTGGACTGCAGCAAATTGTCCCTCTTGCCTGACATTTCCTACGGAAGCAACAATGGTTGCAACATTTATCACGAGCTGACACCACATGGCATGCAAAATTACATTTCACACTGCAGAATCCAAAGAGATGGTGTAAATAAAACCCACTTACGTAAAACACCTAGCGAACAGCAAAAAATAAAAGGAAAAGTATAATTGGTTTGAAAAATGAAGAACCTTTTAATGAATCACAGTGACTTCTACTTCTAACCAGCAGCTCTGAAAGTGTTAACTAACTTAAAAATCATCTTACAGAATGTAGAGAAAGAATCTCTGCCGTCCAGAGAAGGCAGTGAAATTTCACCATCTAAAAAAAAAAAAGAAAGTTGGGATAAGCATGTAGTTTTCTAGAGACATCAAAGCATGGTGCAGCTGTTAGTGCGTCAAAGAAGTATTGTGTTCCCTCCAACAATTCACTGGTGTCAGCTTGTGTTTGGTGTTATTGATATTAGAATAAGCAAATGCACCAGCCTAACAGTGACTCTAGGCTCTTTTTGTTTCAGTTACTGATGGTGGTAGCAGTGTCTGCATGTTTTTATGTACAGTAGGTAACCTCCCCACTCATCTATTGAAGGCCTTTTCATTGTAGGATGTAAAGGGCTCCTTCCCAGCAGGGCAGCCAATATCCACTTCAGTTGTCTGAGAAATGCCTGAACTTTTGCGTCCTCTCACAAGAATTCTGGGGTATGCCTTGGCTATTTCTCCAACGTCTGGTTTTGATAAGTGATTTGCAGAGCCTACTGTCTCCTAGGAATTCTGCAGGAAGAGACTCACTCGGTGAGGTCATTCGGCTTTTCACTGAGTTTCCTTTCTCTGTTTTTGGCCGTTCTAGTGAACATGACCCTCTAGCACTCAGGAATATTTCTGTTCCCTTAGGAACTATCAACCACTTGCTGGTTTTATCTCTGCACACACAAAAGCTCCATGTCGCTGGAAGGGGAAACAAGGTTGACATTAACCAGGGGAACATAAGCAGCTTGTAGATGCAGCTGTGAGCTGAGTTCATTTATTAGCTCAAGTGCTGGCAAAGCTCATGCTTGTTCCTAGCCTCTCTACTGGCCATTGGCCTAGGTCTGAATAGCTGAAGGGAATGGAATAATAGCTGGTTTGTCAGCCCATTTGATTCATTAAATGAGGCACAGCAGGAATACTTGGAAAGAAGCAACAAGTAAAAGAAAATGCAGTTTATTTTCTCTGGTTCACGACCACTCTTCCTCAAAGAGTGTGTGACTTGCATGCGGCTCTTCTCTATGAGACTATTCATATCAGATTTCATTTCTTGCTAGATGGGTTGCTATGGATACAATGCTCAACTGCTGCTTCTGTAGGCCAGGAGATTTATGACTGCATCCTGAATGATTTTGCTCATCAGAGTCACATAAGATTTTTTTTCTTTAAAAAAACAAAAGTGGAAACGTACATAGCCTGCGTTTCTCAAAATACTTTTCACAACCAAATCCTGCCTTTTGGATCTTCTTGAAGCGTATCAGAGTCTGTGGATCAGTCCCCTATTTATACCAAGTTATTGTCTTATAAGAAATCCATAACCATGCATAGGCATTCTTAATAGCCAAGGTCTGGCAGAAGTTAAGGGTCTGTATCAAAACGGTCCCTTATGGATTAGCCATTGCTCTAATTTTACTCATTCCAGCTTTTTCATATGCAAAACCAGTCGGGTTCACTGAAATCACAGACTCTAGAAATCCAAATCATGTGATTTATGATTAGGTTATTGTTTATCAAAACTACAGGAAGGCTGGGTGCTACAATACACACAAATACAGAATGAAGCATGTACAAGTAATACAAAAGAGCATGTAATTAATATTAAGTGCTAGCAATTCTAAAGCATCTGACAATTAATCTTCATATTAAACAAGCAGTTGGAAGTTCTGGGATAAACATACTCTTCCACCTTCCTGGATGCTATTAGTCATACAGGATGCACATTGTCTTACCTTTCCTCGGATGGGTTTATTAGCAGAGTCTCTGGCATCATATCGATGGCTAAAGGAGGTCTGTTCCTGCAAAACCTCTGGAAGACCTTTGGATGCTCTAGGAGCTGCAAGTGCAACTGAAAAATGTAATATTGTTAGGGAGCATTTGTACTACATGATCCAAGGTATCCCACACAAACACGCTGCGTGTTGCACAGAAGATAAGTGATAGCTGCTTTTCTTGAAGTGCTGAAGTCACCTTGCCAGAGAAGTGGAAACACAACGTTTCCCACAAGGGGAAGGGGGCACAGTGAGTCAGATGCTCGGCTGGACTTCACGTGTCACAGTAATGCGAGGTTTTGCTGAGGGACAGCATCACTGAGCAGTGGTTTTTCTGGGGTCAGGGTGAAGGCCAGATTGGCAGATTTTTGGGAAACCATTTCAGGGTGATCACTTTTAAAGTGTAGGAGAGCAAAGGCCTGTCAGGTCACTTGGCAGGAGCATGAATATTTCTTACAGTATCCTTGTTTTGCCATGGACATTTTACCCCTTCACATTTCCTGCCCCCTCTGTGGGACAGTTTAGAAACCATCCATGATCCACTACCAGTTGCTGCTACACCTTTATCAGCAGTCTTCCAGGCAATTTCCCGTCCATTAACGCAACAGTGTTGCCCTCTAAATAACTGAATAACTGAATAATTTTCACTGATAATATTTAATGAAACACAGACTAACCCAGTACACTGAACCATGACGCATTCAGGCACAGGAAGAAGAAAAGAAATGTTGAGCACAATTTAAATACCCAGTATCAAATTCTCCAAAACAACCAGCAATTTGGAATTTTCAGCTTGAGACATGGCTTAAGGCCAGATCCACTGGCAGAGAAGTTATCAAAGCTTTCCGGAAACCTGGGTTGCTTAAGGCGTTTCAAATGTGTCAGGCTGTCTCACTGTTGAAATGTAGGCCACTGCACGTCCATTTGCACAGCCGTAGCACAGCTAAGTTGTTAGAGTCACTGTGACACAAAACCCTCAAATAAACCCTGAATACAGCAGCAGAGCTGGAATAGAGCAAATTTACAGCTGGCATCCCTATGATACAACTAACAGCACATGAACAGATGCTGACATAGTGCTATCCTGTTGCTGGACCGAGCCCTGTATCTGCCAAAGACCCCGTTCTTGTTGAAAAATATATATGACAATAATGATAATCCATTAATGTGTTGAGAAGTACCTATTATTTACTACGTAACTGGATAATTATTAACTTCAAAACAGTACATTTTCTCAAAAAACACTTAAAAGAATCATAATTGTTCTACATCAAACTTTCTGCTCCTAGTAACCTCTAATTTAAGGACATATATTTTGGGAGCATGCACCATCATACAGAAAAAGTGGTCCATGGGACTCATATAGCAGCAAAGGCCTGATCAGGTGCATAAGTCTTTAAGTCTGATAACCTATAGTCCTTTGTTAGAGTAGTAGCAGAGGAAACAAGATATGCCACTGAGAAGACAGGGAAACAGAGGTCAATAATACAAGTTCCTCAAGGTCACCATAACCGACAGCCTGCGCTTAAGTGCTTGGCTGCCAGGAACAGCAGGCTGAGAGGGAACGCCTTTGCAAACCACTAAATCAAATGAATCTCCCAGTCTTTTCACAAACAGGTCACTCAATGGGGTTGTAATTAACATGGAGCAGCTTGCTAGATTAGCATGCAGCCAGTACATATATATGTAATATACAGAAATATACTGAAGACAGTTAATATGCTGGAAGTGGTTAGTTAGTAGTACCGTGATGCTGAAGATAGGGCATATCTGCATTCAAGTCTAGCACTAGCAGGTTTGGGCCAATCGTCTTCCGTTCAGCACTTCTAGAGCAACCCTGGGCAATGATATGTAAAAGATAACACCTTGCAACACCTTGGTTTCACTGCCTACAGATGGGGAATAGTAATACTTACAGTTTGAAAGTGCAAACATAACTCTTAATTTTCCTACGAAAGTGCAGGCACAAGTAGATTTGTAGCTGTTCCTGGAGCCCTACAAGCTTGAAACACACCTAGAGCTAGCTACAACTTTCTGTACAGGAGCGATACACCCTTAGAATTAGCAGGCATTTGTTTGTATAGAGAAGGAAGTGTTTATTTTGGTACAACTATAAATTGCCTATCTGATTTCTGATCATGGCATTTAATAACTGGTTCTAGATATGCAATTGAGGAAGACATTATAAGCGAAAAATAAAATTAGATGGAAATTCCAGATCCCATTTTTCATATTGAGATACAGAGGTAGGAAGTACAGTCATATCAACCATGGTAGGAGCTGTACACACAACACTGCTATTAGGCTCTGCTTTTGCTCCACAGAAAGAAGTCTGTGTCCCTCTAACAACCTGCCTGTGTGTTTTTCAAATGGGATCACACAATACATGGGCAACATCCACTGCAGGTTTTGTATTGCTGGCGCAGACACTTCAGGAGGGATACAGTGATCCTTCATTGGATGGATCGGAACCAGGCAGCTTTGCTCCACTGCTGATGGTTCAGGGAATTGTATATAGCTAGGGAACTTGCAGACTGTTTTGAAGTGGTGGCTTTTTCATCTGTTAAGAATAACTTCTTCCAGTAGCCTTCACCTCCCTGGGGTATATATCTGTGCTTGATGCAGGAGAAGTCAGTAGAGCCCTGGCATCGAGGAATCTCATCACTGAAGTGTCAAAATTATATTAACCTATTTGTGCAACAACATGCAACTAGTTTGAGCTTTACAAAAAAACCACAAAAACCAAACACAAAAATAAACCACCCAAAAAAACCCCTGACCACCAAAAAAAAGCCCAAAACCCAAACCAAAACCAGATGTGCTTGGTAGGTACAGGGCATCTCTAAAAATCTGTTCAGAGTCTGCATTCCAGCTGAGCAACTTAACAGACCTAGATCTAGCTGTTAAAATACCTCTACGGAGTTGGGTTAAAAAGAGGGGGAATCCTAATAAGCCTCAGCAGGCAATAGCCCATGCAGCTGAGTTAGCACCAGCTATTGTTTTATTGGATTCCTTTTTGGGAAGGGGGGTGCTGAGCAGGAAGGAATTTTTATGCATATATTCATACACAAAAGGACTGTTTTTTCATCTATGTAAAGTCAAAACATACTGGAACCATAAATTACATCCTGGATAAGTGTTCAGAGTTTATATCCTTTTAAGGAATACAGCCTAAAGTTAGCACCCCACTTCCAAGGTATAATCTTCCATCACTGTTAGATGCTGCTGCCTGATCGCAGCCAGACAACTGGCTCAACACCAAGATCACAAACGTGCCAACATATGGAAACAATTGCTTTCCTTTTGATTGGAAATGACATTCTGGGTGTGTGCACAACAATCCCCATCAATCATCCAAAACTGTTCACTATTTGGACTTTTTAAACTTATTATCCAATAGAAGATCCCTAAAGCCTTTTGTGAAGAGTAGGAAAGATATTTACACATCCCAGAAAGCAAAAGAGCCTCTGCACAGTGATAGCTTGTCTGAGCCACACTGCATCCTGACTGAGACTGATTCCTTCTCTGTACAAGGTTGTGTTTCACACACCAGTGTTGATGTTCCTCAGCTTAGTGCAAAAGCAGCTAAAGCTTGAAATTATACCTGCATAGTAAGGCTGTGCCAGCTGCTAATCAACCCTGGGACTCCAGAAAAATCTCCACACATTGGCAGTCTCAGCAAGAGAAGTGAGGGAAAAGGTTTAATAGTGAATATTTGACCATAGCTTACATGCTTTGACACCAACAACAGCCTATCTGTCTCAATGAAGTTGCAATGGCAGAAGGCCACCAGCAGAAGGAAAAAACCAAGTGGATTTTTGTTGGTGGCTGATCTGAAGATAGGGAGATCAGGAAGGCAAATTCCTGTTGAGAAGCAAGAAAAGGTTTGTTCAAACAGTTTTCTGGGCCCATACAGCAAAGAATAGTGAAGGGAAACAAAGGCAAATAACTTCCTAAAGAACTGTCAGTATAAGTGAAAAGACATGAGAGGTCTGGTTTTTAAATCAGTAAATACTAGTGACAGTCATAGTTTTAGATGTATTTGTGGAGTTACTATGGGCAGAGACCTTATACATCCCAGGAGCAGGCCCACAAACTGAAAATTAAATTGTAGCACAAGGGAGGCGAATGTATATTTTTCTATTGCTTTCCATAAAGCCAGGGGTTCATATGAATGCTTGAAGTCTGCCGGTGACAGGACTGACTATTTCAGGTTAATGTAAATTCTGAAATTAGTTCTTCTATGGATACAGAACGACAGGGGCTTTCACATGGAGGAGGAGTAGGCAGAAGCACATCCAGCTGTAACACAGAGCAGACAGAAGCTATCGATGGGGCTTTTTGGCAAGAGCCACGTGATTATGATAATAGAAGTCCTATATGAGCAATCAAGAGAAATAGACTCAGTTCCCACCTCTGTATGGCCTTCCTGCAAGAACAAATACAAGTCTCTCAAAGGCAGATTTTTCAAACGTATTTAGGCACTTGAAGATGCAGACAAGTGCCATGTAGGATTTATAAACGCAGGCTAGGTTTTTATTAGCACCTGCTTGTGTCCTTTGGGTCCCCAGCCTGCAAGAAGATTACAGATGTAATCTATTCAGATCACAGCCAAATTCTACCTTCAATCATACACCCGACATTTCCATGTAAGTGAAAGAGAGGAGTGAGCTCATATCTAAGGATGGGACTTAGCCCCAAGTAGAACAGGAAAAAGGATTTGCTGCATGACAAAAATAGGCAGAGTGCCTTGTCACATCTGACAAATGCCTCAGATGGCATAGCACAGTTTTGTGGTGGTGTTATTAAAATAGATTCTAGATATTAAAATAGGAAATATTAAAATATTTCCACTGAATGAACTGATTTCTTGTCACAGGTAGGTTGGTAGCCCCTTTCTCACTGGCAGTGAAAATGGGTCTCAACACTGGTGGGTATCAGGGAACCAACCCATATACCGTTTCAAGAATTCATTCCTAATGCCTCCCCTTCTCTGCCATTTGTTGACGAGCTCTTCCAGCCAGGATTCTGCAGGCCATAGAGCTCCTTATTCACACTTCACTCCCAAGAGCTGCTCAAATGAAAGTAGGAAAAAAAAATAAAATTCCAGTCATTTAGAGCACAGTTTGCCAAATCAGGCCCTTTCTTGCTAAAAGAAGGGTGTGATGATCAGCCCAGATTTGGATGTTTTCAATCACATAAAATAAAATTCTGTTAGACCCTCACCTAATGTACATTCATAAAGTCAATGGCCCCTGTTGCAGAGAAGGGTCTCGGTAGTAGCTCTGACCCACTGCCGCTGCCTGCTAATTAGTAGCAAATTTGTGTTCCTTTGCAGTCTTTCTGCATTTGTATTTTGTAAATAGAAAAGCCATATTAACAAATAATACTCAAGGAACTGTGTTTTAGTCATGAACATAAACTGTGATGAGTCACACAAAGCCCACAAGACAGCTGATGAGAAACCAGCTTGCTTTTCCTGTAACAAAAGCTGACTGCCCAGATGAAAAGACCAAGGCCTCTAACCCATTTTGGTTTGAAAAACCAGAAGTAGGCAATTGTGTTTTCCAGCAGATACTGCTCTAATGCAGGAGAAATATTTGTTGATCTGACTCTAGCTGGCAGGCAGGCAGTTGTTGGGTGTGTACCACACAAAGAATACTTTCATTTTTTGGCATGGTGTGGCATTGCTGAAATACCAAAGACCATGGCTAATTAAGTGGAGTGATGGAACAGAATGATTTGATGATAAGATTTAATTGGTATGAACAGTCTCATAGACTAGTTATTGTATCTGTCTGGGAGGGCCAGAGTTCAGCTGTGTTAAGCGTTGCTCAACTGTAGCTGAGGGGGAAAGGGCACAAGGGTGCCCTTTACTCGCTCTCGCTCCTGGGACCGCTCAGCAGTTGGGTCTCAGGGTGCAGATGAGAGTAGATTGTACTAGTCTTCTGTGGCCTCAGTCTGCTGGCACAGTAGCTGAAAGCCACCAGGATCAGTCGTAACCCCTGGCCCCTGCCGTGTCCCCGCATTGACTGTCGTGGAATGGATTTACATGGGAGCTACACCACAGCCAACCTGCACTGCCCGGAGACCGTGCCACAGCGAGCAGGATTGCTCAAGCTGCTTCGCACCAGTAGGCCGAGCACTGACCAGGATCCAACCATTAACTATGTAAATACCATTGCTTTCAGTTGATTATTTTGATTCTTTCATAATAAGGCCGGTTATCTTAACTTTCTCAATGGGAAACAGCGCTTGGATAAGCCACTTGGAACTTAATAGAATGATACTTGTTCTGCAGTTTGCCTGACACCAACAAAACAGGTTTCCTCTAGTATTCTCTGCCTGTACTTCCATGGAAGCTTTCCACATGTCTCCCAATCGGGGAGGGCTCCAGACTGTACTAAACTGGTAGTGCTGCAGTCTCCAGGGCTACAAACAAAGTCTATTTAAGGGCTCCCATGAGGCGAAAAATCACTGATCAAAGCCATGGAGCAATGACCAGGGTCATAGTAGGACCAGTGAACTGTATTTCCAAGGGGAAGGGCTTGCATTTCAGAACATTCTCCTTCCCTGGACACGGACTGATGATTGCAGCATTCTGTTATAGCTTACTTCCATCTGCTTTGACACACGGCCAACATCAAAAAGGCAAGAGAGCCAAGATCCTTCCTAGAAGAGCCTGAAAGATTTCTGCCACAAGGGCACAAATTATTTGTGTTCAGCACATGCCTAGGTCACCAAGTCGGGCAACATGACACATGGAAGAGTGTCACAGGCTTCAGGACCCTTCAGATAAAGGTAGGCATAACTACCATGCTCCAAGGTCTAGATCTAAAGTACACCAATCACCTCTGCAACCACTCTAACTTTTGCTGTAGAAAGAATGAGAAAACTGAAAGTAATTCCCTAACTGTCTCTTCTGCCCTTCTCCCCGCTGTTTAGCTGTCATGGTTCTAAATGCGGCTTTTTATTTTCCCCATAGAATCTTACTGTATACAGTAAATCTTAAAACATTGTTTCATAACTCCCTCACATTTGGCCACAGATTCAATCCAAAATGGTCTAGTCAATTAAAAATTTGCAGCAGTTAGGTTATAACAACAGCCATTTGAACTCTTAACACCGAATGACACTATGTACCCAAACCTATACATACCAGTTTACTAACTATTGTCTCTGGCTTTCACTCCTACATGCTAACATTTGGACAAGGATCCTCTGACGAGTCAAGAGTACCAGTTGGCTGAAAGATTTGTGCCTATCTGTATCACGATGGTCTTTTCCCACATTATTCTCCTCCACTAGCAGAGAAAAAGAGCCAACAACTGCCAGTCTCTTTCCTCTCCCACCTTGGAGGAAAGAAAGCAAGCATGTGCTAGTTCTGGCTGTAATGTAAAAAAAAAAAAAATTCTGTTTGAATGCTATTGTCCTCCCTCTCCTGCCAGAGACCTTGGAAGCTCAAAAATCTGCCCAATGAGCTTCACCTTTGCTTCTAGCTTTGTGGTGTCTTGCAGAATTAATCATCTGCTTCATCAATTACTAAAGAGAAAGAGTCCTGAGCAAGCAGCCCTTCCTCCTTGAACCAGGGCAAACAAGAAATTGTCCCTCTGTTCAAGGAAACATTTCCCCATCTTTCTCTCTCTTTCAGTTACTAAAATTGTACAGGTTTTTTTGGAATGATTTTAGCACTGCATAATCTCTGCCCTATTCCCTTCACATCTCAGATTGCTCTGAAATTGCTAACTAGGGAGCCCCATTCTCTAGACTTGGAAATTTGAGCTTCCTCTTAGCCCACAGAAGCTGAGCGTCTCAGAGTATCAGAGTAGTAGTATACTGATTTCAAGTCTATCAGGCTCTGATAGTTGAGAAAAAACACTGGGTTCTTAAACAGAGTATAATCTGTTGTGTTTCAATATGTTTTCTGGCATTAAAATAGTAATTCATGTGACAATTTTTTTTAGTTGAACACAACGCAGTTCAGCCAGAACACACTTCAGTCTTCAAGAGTGCTGCTACATACGTGCCACGCTGCCCTCTTGGAATATCCCTTAGTGACAGCGGCAGTCTCTTGTGACCCTCCTGGCACAGACAATGAGGGTGTTGGCTCATCAACAAGTTGCCTCAGAATAAATATGCATGGAATCAAGAAATGCAGAATTGCAGCTGCTCTCCAGCAAATTCTTCTTACAAAAATAATAATAAGTACAATAATAAGTAAAAATAAGTACAATAATAAGTAACACAGCAGCAGTGTGAGTTGACCTGCTGTAATATAGTGCTACCAGGCACATAAAGGGACACATTTAATCAGTACAGCTTTTCTAGACAGTCAGCTCACCTGTTACAGATCTGCTTTTGGATGAGTCTTTCCCCCTCACGTAAGTCTGATTTTATGGAAGACTTAGATCCCCAAATGCCCTACTTGCAGAGAATAAAACATCAGCCATTATGCTGACAAAACACCAGCAAGAGGGAGAGAACCTGTCTGAGCAGGTTTTCTAAAATTGGCCTAGACTTGCTCTCATTAATTTGCTTTTAAGGATAGCTGGGAAAAAGGACAAGAGAACGTGTTCTGCCTGCCTTGAGTGCCAGTGAGGCAGCACTGTTAGCCCGTGCTCACAGCGCAGTGCCGCAGCTGGAAGCAAGCACTCAGGAGGACGTTCCATCAGCTAAAGCGGACGCTGCAAACGATTCTCCTCTGACAGCAGAACTCAGTCAAGCTCCCTGAAAAACAGTTTCCAGTATCTATGCGTTAAGAATAGCTGAAGGAAGGTTCTTGCAATATTACGGCCTTCAGATGCGTATTTTTTAAAATTCCCCCTGTGATAACTCCAAAAGGTTTGTTTTTTACATGCCAGAGGAACAGGTGTTACTTACAGAGTTACTTAACAGACGGACCCCGCTAGAAGAGGCATTCAGTTTTTGTAGCTATTTACTCAGGATGGCAGGCAGTCAGAAGGAAACACCCAATGATGTCAGTAGGGTAATTCTTAACACATACTGTTTGTTATAAAGGAGGCAAAAATCATATACGCAGACAGATACTCCCCATAAAGTGTAGTTTGAAAAGTGTATGTTATTTGCTGTTTCTGAATATAGACAAACCCAAAAAATACAACTTGTAAACCTATCGTCAGATACCAACTATTTGACACTGTACACAGTGCGCTCCAGCCAGGTAATGTTATCTAATATCAGAGAAAAAGTTTAAGGATTCCTACCTCTTCCACACAAAGGCCATTGCTGATTGAACTCAGCTGGCAAAACCAACTCAGACTGGTTTCTGAAGATCAGTTCTTTTGGTGGTCTGTAATTCAGTGGAGTGCAACGATACGTGTGGGACTCCTCAGCTGGCCACCAATGATGCTTTAAAATAATAAGAAGATGAAATTCCACAAACATAGCTAAACACAAAGCTGTTATTTTTACAGTGTTTCTAAAGTGTCCCCTCAGAACACTATCCCCAGAACACTGCTGAGCCCGTTCTGACAGCTAATACTAGCCTTCTGAGGAAACAAATTCTGTGGTTACATGAAGTCCCAAACTCATTTTAAATCTTAGTTACGGGTTGCTCTAAGAATGATAGTCTCATTCAGATGTTTAGAATTTTTTTACTATGGGTATTTCATGCCAGGTACGCATCTACTGCAATACTGGAAGAGGAAGCACAAGTTGTTCATACCTGTTTTGTCTTGGTGTCTTTTGCTCCCATACAGCAGATTGTTGTGTTCAGCAACCTTACATTGGAGAGAATTAATCTTGTGTAACGTGGTTGGGGATTACTGTACCAATGGCGAACATGAGCAGTGTTTACTTAGGAGAGATATAAAGTCTCTGTTGACAATTCTTGTGCATAATTCTGGCACATCGGTATTAAATATTCCATAAGTATTTGGTCTGAAAGACAAAAGCAGACAACAAAGCAATTTTTACACCAACACATGTACTCTACTCATTGATAACAGCTAAACGTGTTTACACCAAGAAAATGAAAAAATGTGTCAGTTAAGAAGTCAGCAGGCCCTAGATGGTATTATTCACTGTTCTGAAACCAGAACAAGGTTCCAGTGCAGTTACTCTGATATAATCTGGGTTTAAGTCTCAGCAAATGCCAAAAATTAGATTCTGTTCTCATTCACATTAAATTTGTTCCTGTTAATCCCGAGTCATACTAGAGAAATCAAGGTCAACTTGTACAAATAGTTGCAGTGAAAGTGTTAATGTCTTGGTTCTTCTAAATTAAGAATATGACTCATTCACATCCACTATTTGATCCTGAAGGCACAAACTGATACAAATTCCTGGACTGGATTGCCTATTTTTGAGATTTTTAAACATTGTTCAGTGATTTATTCCTGATTTAATTATCGGTTGGTTTGTTGGGTTTTTTTGGGGGGGTGGGTTGCTCTTATTTTGGTTGGGTTTTTTTGTGGTTTGTTTTTTTTCTCCAATCTGGACATTGTGCCAGCTCTCTTAAGTGATAATGACTTTCTAACAGCCTATTTCAAAGGCTTTGATTATTCTTATCAGCTGTTTTAGCCACTGGTTAGCTGAGGTCTTTACTGCCTCATCAAATACTTTTTTTCTGATTCTGCTTGCCAGCAATTTCTTTGAGTTTATTTTAGTAATCTTTCTCAGAATCCCTCAATTGCCCCTCTGTGACTCTTCCCAGATATTCCCCTCAGTCTCATACTCTTTTTCCTTTGTCCTGCCCAGTACATCTCTGATCATACTATTGACACATTAATAATATGCAGTTACCATTGTTTTTTCCATCCTTTCCTCTGTAGTCTATAATTTTGATCCGACCCTCCTTTGCAATAGAAACCAATTAGAAGCAATTAAGTACTTAAGTTACAAAAGAAAATAGTTCTCTGTTACAAAACATTCACTCAGCTAGTTCAGTCATTTCAAGGAAATAATGAACTGTACTTGTATTCTTGTATTACAGTGAAAAACAGAAGAGAACTGATACTGAAATATACAGTTAATGTTTAAAAAAAAAAACAAACAAAACCAAGTGCTTTCCAAGACCAAATGCTTTTTTTCTGATAAGAAAGGAAAGGTCTTATGTATGCTGTCACTTGGAGCCATAGACAAGAAACCAACTTCACAGACCAACAGGTCAGTTTCTTGTCTCAGAATATTTAACAGATAAAAAGCCAATTTAAATTAATGTTGTTAAGTTTCCAACAACACACTTTCACACTGAAACATCACGGCTACCCTTATTGCTGTGCCTGGAGAATTGTCATATAAACTAGGCCCTATGTCACCCAGTGTGCAAATATGCAGTGGAAAAGCAGTCTTTCGTCTAAAAATCTCATCTAGCTCTCAAACAAGTAATTTCTTCCATTGTCTTTGATGGAAGAGGGGGATCAGCTCTCTGAAAAGTTTCCCATCTACCTTTGTTCTACGTACCAATTCTACTTACAAATAAACATCATTCATTGATAGATTTTATTGGACCCAGCAAAGATCACAGCTTTTCCTTTAGTGACTTTCTGATATATAGCTTCAGCATTCTGTGTCAATTCAGGATTGCTTATGACACACTTGTGTTTGCAAGTTAGCTGTGTTGGTAACTATTTGTATACACCATATACATAAATTTTTCAGGGCCTCAGAAACACAGTGTTAATCACAAAATAGTTTGGGTTGGAAGGGGCCTTAAAGATTATCTAGTTCCAACGCCCTGCCCTGGGCAGGGACACCTCCCACCAGACCAGGTTGCTCAAAGCCCCATCCAACCTGGCCTTGAACACCTCGGGATGGGGCAGCCACAGCTTCTCTAGGTAACTGTTCTGGTGTTTCACCACTCTCAGAGTAAAGAATTTCTTCCTAAAATCTCATCTAAACCTACCCCTTTCGGTTTAAAACCATTATGCCTCATCCTATCACTATAATCCCTGATAAAGAGTCGTCCCCCATCTTTCCTGTAGACGCCCTTTACTACTACTATAAGGTTACTATAAGGACTCCCTGGAGCCTTCTCTCTCTCAGCCTGTCTTCACAGGAGAGGTGTTACAACCCCCTGATCATCTTTGTGGCCCTCCTCCGGACTTGTTCCAACAGGTCTATGTCCTTCTGTTGTTGGGGGCCCCAGAGCTGGATGCAATACTCCAGGTGGGGTCTCATGAGAGTGGAGTAGAGGGGAAAACCACGTCCCTCAACCTGCTGGCCACAAAGTGGACATTCATAGGACATCCTGACAAACCACTCTGCTATTGCAGGCAAATCTGCCATATGATCCCTTTTATGTATTCACTAACTCTATCTTAACGATTGTCCAGGTTTTGCCCATTACTTCTACTTGTGTCATGCCACAGTCTCACTGCTCAGAAAGTCAGAAGCCACCTCATTTTCAGATAGATTTCCCTGGGACAATAAAACCCCAATCATTCTTATTAAAGTGTTATCCTGTAGCTAGAATTGGTTCTTCCTGCTGTGACCCTGAGAGTTTACCCCCTCAGGTAACAAACAGAAATACCAACAACATTCTCTAATACTTTTGTTTCTTTTTGAATGGGTTTTCACAAAATGACAAGTTCTCTGGTCTCCCACATTTGGCTCTTCCATCCTATGATTATTGTACTCACCCCTACTGAACCTGCTCCAGTTCAACTTCTGGGAACATCTTGAACATTCTCAACTGTCACACAGCACATGGTACAATAGCATTAGCACTTCTGTATCTCTGGGAAGACCTCATACACGCTCCATAGGAGTGGATATTTCTATTACTATAGTCTTCCAGGTCATTAAGCACTCTCTGTTCATCGCCCTGACACTCTCTCCAAATTAAGTCTTTTTAAATAAGCACATTTTCAGTTCTTCCCAGTGTTAATATTGAACATACACACAAACATATGCATGTGCATGAGTCCAGTATGAACCAATTTGATGAACTTTCCCATCACTTGCCACACAACTCACTGTCTCTGTTCGTCATGTCTTTACCCACTTTCCAATTGTTGAACCAGGGCCCATCTATTTCAGTTTGACTTGTATGTTCTCATGTTCCCCAGGAATTATGGCATCAGTTGCTTGTAAACCAATGTTGATTTGCACTACTATGTTTCTCCTATTTAGAAAATCAGACATATTAACAAAATTGTTAGAAAGTTCAGATTAATCGTTTTCTATTTTCCATTTGTTCTAGAGTCCTAAATGAAGTAATAATGAAATCTTGTCACCGGGTGAAATTACCTCATTTAAGGGGGAAACTTGTAAGAACACTAGACGCAAACCGGTATTTTTTAGATATGGACTACAAGACAAATGACCTTTTTACTGGAATTCAGACATTTTCATATCAGGAATTCTACACTTCCATTTCAGGCACAAACATATTTTTCTTTGGCATGTTTTGTCACTGCTGAGGGTAAGCTCTTGCAACCTAAGTGCTGAGCATTCATCAACAATTTCCACACCATCCATACTTCTCAGGCTGCTAAACTTTATGTGTTCCAACTTCTATACATCAGGCACATACCTATTTGATTTGATAAAAATGAGTATTCACATGCTTGTCATCTTGCTCCTGGGAGTATTTTTAGCTTTTTCATTTTTTTGTTCATTTACAGTTTAACTAGAGACAGGATGAGGCAAAGCAGGAATTTTGGAATGTTATTAGGTTAATTATTATATTAAGAACCTGGATGTAATATAGGCATTACCGATATTATCTTCACAGGGAACGAAAGAGACCTAGAAGAGGCTGCTCTTTCTTTATGCTCTTGGTTTATATTTAGTTGTTGTCCGTTGTTCTGCCTTTCCCCCCATAAATTCTGGACACACAGAGAAGTCTCCACAGAGATCTGCGACAAGAGAAAACATTACCATAGTGGTGGCCACACACTTTCACCGAATAGAAGCTTTTCTCTGCATGCAGTTACTAGGTGCATGATGGGACCATGAGGTCCAGCTCACAGGCTGGAGAATTCAGTCCTACTTTGTCGACTCCGTTCTGCTCCACGGTAAATCATTGGGATTGCAGTGATGACTTCTGTGGAAAGCAGAGATAATGAAGTGAAAGAAGCCTGACCAATAATCTTATTAATCTTCCAGCAGCCATTTTTGATTTTTGACCTGATGCTCATCTCCTTGCCTGTCTGCTAAAGAAGAGTTTTATTATGAAGAAATCTCATGCTACAGTTGTACATGAACACAAAAGGGGCAAAAGAGATGAACGCCTTTATGCCGTGTTTGAGCCCTCAGAGTCAGGGCAGTCTGTTTACGTTCTCCCTCTTCAGCATCCTTCGCTGGCCCCACATTGGGAAGTCCTGACATAACAGCATCTCCAGAAGATCTGGGATTCACCTGTGGACACTTCTTGCCAGATTGGGGGATTTATCAGGCCCAAGTTTCCATTACAAAATTAAAACCCGTCTCAAAATAGCAGTATTAGACACGGTAGGCAAGACCTCAGAAGACCAAAACAGGATTATTCAGCAAGATCTAGACTGACTTGAAATTCATCCACTACATGACCCTGAATATTCTCAACTACACTTAGTCTGTCATAGTAAAAAAAAAATAAAAAAGGAGGGTTTCCTGTACTTTCTAAGGAAAGATTTTTCCTAGCCAAAGTTCCCAAATGTAGTTGATTAGTGTGAAGTAGTTAGTGTGATTAACATTTATATTTCTGCCAGAAGAGGTGAGACTGTGGTACCTAAAAAAAACACATAAAAGCTCTTATGAAAACCTAATTTGTGGAAGAAATGAGGGAGGAAGAAGCTTAGCTTTTAATCCTGTAAAGAAGGACTTGCTAATGAAAAAGAAATTCCTTTAGAAGGCTTTCCCAGGAAATACGTTGCTTCATAAGATTAATATGTATAATGTCCCCATCTTTTGGATTTTTGAAAGCTCTTTGAAACTCTGTTTATCCAGTGTGTGAGTGGCTAAATAAATTTTTAAAAAAATTAAGAGATAAAAAAAGAGAAGAAAAAAGGTACAAAAGAGCTAGTTTGGTAGAGGAAGTCCCTTTGAGAAAGACTTCTATAGAAAAAAAAAACACCAGACGTCCTGGTTACAGACCCCAAAACAATGCTCTTGAATTTCAGCTTCAGCTCCTAGTTGAACAATAAGGTTTATGGAACAAATGTTTGCTCTTCTGCTTCTTTTTCCGTTTCTGTTCAGGTTTTTTGTTTACAAACTGCCTGGCCTGCCAGTGCCCAGTTCCGTGCCTGGAACCTACAAATACTTCCATTCACATAAGAAAAGCTATTGTAGTGACAGATACTTTCCCATATCCCAATGCTTCTCCAAGACCATTACAGCTTCTCGGAGATCTGTTGTAATACCCACAGCCCAAGGAGAAGAACATCCAGGTGAAGTCAGGCTATGACTCTGTGGCCCGTACACAGCCAGCCAAGTTCAAGTTCCAGTTTACAGCGTTGCAGTTTCTCAAGGAGGCTTAGGAAGTTAGGGAGACATCGCTTTGCAGAACTGCTTCGTGGATACACACCCCTCATGTATCCTGAAGACTCAAGCCTAATCCTGCACATCCCCAAATATCTTCCATCCCAAGCTCCTGACTCTGCCAGTTAGGCACCCGAATCACTCTCTGCAACTCACCTGTCTGAGAACTAAGGACCTCTCCAGTAATGATGAGGAGCCCTGACCTGGGAAATGCTCAAGCTCTGGCAGGGCTCTACCCCATAGTGGCATTACACTGCTTCACTTCAGACCCAGGCCTGGTGGATGGGAAATCTCAGCAGTCCACTTTGCTCCTGAGGGCTTAAGGCTGGGACCTTGCACTGGCAAGAGCACTTAAAGGAGCCAGGGAGGTGCCCTTCTCTTGTGAAGCACACAGATCTCCAGGGTACGGCACATGGCACCTGGAAAAACACAGAGAGGGTTTGCAAGCAGAAGGCGGTGGGGGATGAGTGTTCTGAAACCAGCGAGTGGATGGTCTATCCTCCCCAGCCCGGCTGCCAGTGCACAGTTGCTAGGAGATCCTATCTGGGAAGCCTGAGGCAGCCAGACACAAATGAGACTGAGCCCCACGGAGAACAGGAGAGCGTGGCACCTGCGCTGGCTCTGCCAACACAGGCTTCAGCCCAGCCTGCTCCCTGGGGCACCTTCTCCGCGCCTTTCCCCTTGCTCATATATGCAGTTTGTATTTCCACTTCTTACCATTGCCTGAACCACACCAGTGAGTAGTACACAACTGGAGAGCAGCTCAGCACAGAGCACCAAGCAGAAGCTTCCCATTTGGCTGTACGGAAACATCTGCTGAATGGGGACAGTTCATGCAGAATGTCGCAATCACAGAGACTGAAGGAACATGTATTGAGTGAAATAAATGGCCTTGATAGACTATGTTTCTCCCCCTTCAGCAGTTAGGGATGGAATCTAGGATAATATGCATGTTTCTTGATCTAACGTATGCTGAGTTGTTTGACCTCACCATTTTCAGTTTCTCATGCTGGTTGGATGCAATGCTACTTTGTAAGGAAGTCACAGAATCACAGAATCTTCACGGTTGGAAGGGACCTTTGAGATCATCGAGTCCAACCATACACAAAAAAAAAAAAACCAACCCAAAAAAACCCCACACCAACACAACACCAAACACAGAACAAAACACCTGACCCAACAGTCTCAGACACTAGAGCATGCCCTGAAATGTCACGTCTACACGTTTCTTAAATACCTCCAGGGATGGTGACTCCACCACCTCCCTGGGCAGGCTATTCCAGTGTCTGACCGCCCTCTCAGCAAAGTCATTCTTCCTAAGATCTAATCTAAACCTCCCCTGCCCCAACTTCAGACCATTTCCTCTGCTCCTGTCATGATTCCCTTGG
>JAOXNO010000024.1:5311760-5375063 GCA_028565335.1 Limnodromus scolopaceus
GGCAGAGCCCTGGAAGAGGCTGCCCAGGGAGGGTGTGGAGTCCCCTTCTCTGGAGATCTTCAAGCCCCCCCTGGATGGAGTCCTGAGTGATGTGCTCTGGGCAGCCCTGCTCTGGCAGGGGAGTTGGGCTGGATGATCTCCAGAAGGTCCCTTCCAACTCTGACAATTCCGTGATTCCGTGATTTTAAAGAAAATACAA
Organism: Limnodromus scolopaceus; assembly: GCA_028565335.1. Classification (NCBI taxonomy): domain Eukaryota; kingdom Metazoa; phylum Chordata; class Aves; order Charadriiformes; family Scolopacidae; genus Limnodromus; species Limnodromus scolopaceus. The sequence continues at coordinate 5,311,960 of JAOXNO010000024.1, forward strand.
TCATATCCTAAGGGGTAATACCTGTCAGGTTCTCACAGCCATGTGAGGGCTTGGGGTTTTTAATTTACTGCCAGCATCTGAAGAAAATGGCGAGTGCTGTGTCACTGGAGTCCCTTACCTGAACAGGGGCGGGTTTAAGTTCTCTCGGAGACAGAGTTGTTCCCCTCCATGCAGAATCACAACTGGAATGTTTACAAAAGCGTAAGTGGGTGCTCTGCAGAAATCAGCACCATGTAGGAAGGCACGGAGAAAACTGTGTACTGTACCTATACCAAGAATAAAAAATAAAATAACTTTCTAAGCTTGGTGTCTTGTGGAAGGATGTAGTGATTCCGGTTTCCTGAAGAGGAGGCAGAATCCCACGGAGGTGAGACACTGGGCTTCCACTTGTTTGTTGGTCAGCCAATTGACTCTGAAAGGACTGTAGGATGCGTTCACAGAGGGACTTAGTGGGGGCTTCAGGGAAGGAGCTAGAGGTGGTTAGGGAGGGATAACTAACTTTTAGAACCCTAATAACACTATTTACTGTAAAAGTGGGTGGAAGAAGAACTAAGATTGGTTCGTGTAATTTTGTTTTCTTGGATTCAACTTAATTAACTCTGACCTTAAACCGATTGGTCATCTCTGAGATTCAATTTCCCTAAGTCTGTGAATGCACGACTTTTTTTAATATTACAATTTTCTTCATAATGAAAGAGAAGAGCAATTTGAACAGATGAAAGACCACTACACGTCTACATTAAAAAGAAAAAAAAAAGTCACAAGCTTTATGGAGAAGCTTTCAGATTCAAGGAAGCTAGTTCTAATCAATAAGTGACAGTTTCACTCCTTTTGACTGGACGTAAAGCCTGCCTTCTTAATTTGTAGCAATGTAAAATACACTTTTCAAATCACTCCTTGAAGAGTAGGCTGGTCCAGAGCTACCTTTTATCTTCCCATATAGCTGTGGCATGTGTTTGGCCGTGGTGATACCCGTGTCAGCATTTTCCTTATGAACTGGATATTCAAACCATTTGCAATTTGCCATTACAATTTGCCCCCATTTGGAGTGTATTCTCCAAAGCCTTCCTCTGCAAGAAATGCAGCTCACATTGTGCCCTGAATGAGGGGGATCAGATATACTGACCCAATCAAAGCTCCTCTGCACTAGCATTTTCTTTCTTTGAGAAGAATAATGCAAAGATAGAGACTATATTAAATATACCTATATAGGAAAGGGTTTTTGAAGCGGAAGAGTACATTGGAATTGACAAGTGCAGCCCTAGCTCTACCTCTGGCTTGTATTTTTTTACTCGTGTGTTTATTTTATTAGGCACTTTCTCTCTTCTGTATGCCTGGGTAACGCAATCCCCAGTGGTGTTACGCTGTCAGGAAGTATCACCCCCAGGTGTCCAACGGAGTGTGGCTGTTGAGGCAGGAGTCCTGAGACATTCTAACTACAGCACAAGCAGGAGCCATTAGTGATCACTATCAGCTAAAATGGAATAGCTAGGGGAGAGGAAAGAGGGGGGGAAAGATAAGGCTGTTCCTGGATTGGCATTATACAGGGAGTTGTATCAATGGTGAAAGCCTGAAATAAAATGGAAAGGCAAATCCCAGAGGGATAGAGGAGAGCTACAAAGGTTTCTGGGAGTTAGTAGACTATAAAACTGCAGCTGACCTCACACTCGAGGGAACTAAAAAAAAAAAATATATATATATAGGATATGACAACTCTAATCTGGGGAAACAAAGGTTGGAAAAGAATGGAAGCAGCTCAGTGTAGACAAACTGTGTATATTCCTTGCACTTCATGCTGCAGCTACTGCCAAGAGGCAGGTGAGCAACATACTTCAGAGGACTCCTAGAACTGCTTAATGTGCTTCAATTTTTTAAGTTGCTCCACTTGAAACTTAGGTTGTCAATATCATACATCTAAATATACAGGGCTTGGGTGAAGGAAAACGGTAACTAAGAAACAGAAGTCTGAAATTCCATCTTGGACTAAGAATAAACACCTCTCCAACAGACAGATGGATGGCAGCTCAGATGTTCAAAACATTAAAAAAAGGGAAAAAAAAGATGTTTGAGGAAAAATAAATAAGTGGGAAGGTGTGAAGCAGTAAATTGGTAGGATTTCTCTCACTGAGACAAGCATTATCTATAGTAATTGTGACATACAGAGGCATAGCCAGATAGTTCGTGATCATTGAGCAGCAAGTACTACATTACTAATCGAGGCAAAAGATACACTGATACTAGGGGTGGAAGCATCAGTAAAGAGGTTTGCTTTAAAAGATCACTTTACCTATTTTTCTAATAGTTAGCAGGGAGATTTCTTTGTCATTCTGAATACTTGTTTCAATTGCATTAATGTAGTGGTTATTTCAGGTTACTTTCAATCTCTGAAGTATTTTTCTCATAGCTGCAAATCTTTGATTTGTGGTTATTTTGTTTACTGTCTGAATTAAAGCATGTTTTTAAAATTCAGAGAGTATATTCCATTACTTCTCTATTAGATGCATCAGTTTTTTGGTACTAGATAATGTACAGCTGACATCTCATCTGCTTATTTTGGTGAATACGAACATCTAAGGTTAAGTCTGCCGCCTAGTTTCCAGAAGTTAATGCCTCCTTTATTGCAGTAGCAGCAGAGAGAAAAATCCATTTTTTCCTCTTTCAATTTGCAGTGATGGCAGGAAAGATAATACGTTAGTGTTAAGGTTCTTCAGAATTGATAACTATGTAGCATTTTTAGGGAAATGGCCCCGTTTCTGCAAACCATCTTCTTTAGACCACTACAAAGCCTCACCCTTCAGGCTTGCTCCAAAACCAACCACGCTATCCAGCCCTTTACCCAGGGACCAAACACAAGTTGGATTTCTATGGTGATTTGCTTCAAGGCAAATCTGCACTGAGCATATCAAATCACGTTAATTATCATAGCTATGTCATGTCCACTACAGCTTTAGTGTCTCCATTCCCCCGCTGACAGTTTTTAAAAAATGCAAGTAAGTCCTGGCCATGGCTTTGAGAAAAAAGGAAAGAGGACATTAAAGAAGTATGTCAGCTTTACCCTGTGATTTCATTCCCTACGCTTCATGAACACTATCTAAAAAGTTAAAAAGAGCAACCAGTGAGTGAAGATTGCTACCCAGAGATAAACAGCTACTGGTCAGCAGAGCTGCCGGGTAGGTAGTTGATTTGCTACTAGACTTTGTGTTTTCCCATTCTCCCTAATTACTCGCTAACAGGGTAAAGAGGAAGGTACCTGCATGACTCAGAGGAAACTGGGGCTGGGGGTGGAGGGAAAGCACATCACCTAGAAACAAAAGGTGAAATTTTGCACTACTGACGTGAGAGGGGCTCACTAGGTGTACAACAGCAGAGGTCTTCCCATTGTCTGTAACCCAACACTGTATTTGGAGATACAACACCGAAATGGTTAACAAGCCTTTGCACCAGACACTAAAATAGTTCAGAGCATTTAGTCGTATCACAAACTGTCTGAAAGGTTAAAGGCAGTCACTGCAACCCTCTCGGCACGTGTACATAAAACATTTTGCAGATTTACTTCAGTATTAGATAACGTAAGAAGCAAAATAAGCACTGCAGGCCTTTTTCATTAAGATCTACCCTTTTTGCCTGGCTGGAAACCTGAAAGCATTTCTCGCAAGCAGAACCGTCACCTTAGTATTTTCAGAATAATTAAGTCAGTTCATTCAGAATATGTGTGCATTTTAAGGGTAGCTTGACCAAGCCAAAAGTTTCAGAAGTTGTGGCTCACTATTTCTGTCCCTTCTTTTTCTCTTCTTTTTCTTCCCAAAATATTACAGAACTTCCACTGAAGAGAAGGGCAGCTCAAAATTGCAACATTTCCTACTGCCCAAAGAGTAAATTTTATGGCTAGGTCAGAACAAAGTTGTTATTTCACAAATAATTTCTACAAATAATTTTGTGCAGAGCTGTAATACTCTGCTCACAAAAATCTCATGAGTATTAACACCATAAAAATGAACTATTATTTTTTTCTACAGGAGAAAGACTGGTCACATAAATAGAACCTAAAGTGCACCTATGAGCTATTTAAAGAGAGATGATGCAAGATCACCAACATCTTGCAGGTACAGTGAGATACCTCTGTACCCATTAAGTACAAATATATAATGGTTTGCTCAAGTTTCTGTGTATGAACAGACTATGCTCTATTCTTAACTTGGGCCTTGGTGCTGGGTGACCCTCACTCCCAAAGTTTAAGAGTTGCAAAGGTGGAAAGATCCCTTTTTGAAGCTGAAATGACTATCTAAATCAAAAAACTTTTAACCTTCCTGTGCCTGAGTTTCCACACGTCTGGCAAATCACACTTCCTACCTTTGATAAAGTAGTTCTGTGACTGGAAGTTGAAAGGCATCTTCATCTGGTGGTTCCAGGCAGGAAAGCTTTGGGAAGGCATTTATCATAAACCACTGCATGCTTATCTGGATCCACCAAACTTGAAGAGCTAGGAGTCTAGAGGAATCAAAAAATGCATTTTCGGTTTGAGAAATGTCAGCTTCAGACCAGATTAAATGTCATATTACTGAAAGACCGAAGGTAGAAAATGGGTCCTTCATCAGCAGTGCTGAATTTCAGTTCTGAATACTTTAAACAGTAGAATGTAAAGAATTCAGTGGATTTAATGGATTTGCTTCAGACAAAAGTGTTGTTACAAATGTTAGTATCATATCTTAAGAGAAAGCACAATCCCATCAATGACTCTGTGCCTGCAATTCAGTTTAAAACGACAGAAATAGTTTCTTCCTTCTCACAGGCACATTACTGACTGTGAGATTATACTGTCTGCATAATGAATTCAAGTAATCAGCATTATGGTATTCAGGCTATGGCTTAACTGTGATAAATAGTGCCTAAATCCTATTCATCTTGGTATATCACTCATTCTTTGGAGTACACATTACTATTTAGTCATCGTTTTGTTTTGAAAGTGTCAGCAAACTTAGATAACCGAACAGGTTTTTTTCTCTCTCAGTTACATAGTGGGTCATTAATTAGTTTTAACTTGGTGTGCAAATTTTTTGTCTGCCTATTTCCTGACTGCAGACATTGTCATTTCTGATAAGAGATGTTAGTCTTATAGCCCCCTGTCTGGAGATACACATCACAATTCATGTGTATTTTCCCACCTGGTACTAAGATTTCTCCCCCCGATTGAGCTAAGCTGCTCAGCAGTACATGGGCTGTACAGCTCAGCAGCGTATGTCACAGAAATTTTAGGAAGCTAGTTGTTTTTGAACAGGGAAAAAATACAAAACATCAGCAACAGTTTTACAAGACTCACAGTAAGTCTCAAATGTCTCCAGCTGTGACCTGCACAGAGCACCAAGACGCTGCCATCTAAACAGGTGATACTTTTAACCGTTGATATATTATTTTGATCTCTTTTCATGCTCCAAAGATATCTCCTGAGTTTTGCTCCTGAATGCCTTCTCAAGACCATGAACTCCTTCAAGCTAGGACCTCTTCTACCGAGACCCTCTTCCCCAGGTAGCCCTTTTCTGTTCGTGCTGCTCACCACCTGGTTTCCAGGGATGCCATCGTCTGCAGCTCCAAACAACCCCAGGGAAATTTCTGCATGTGGAGCTTTTTCAGAAGTTCAGTTTCTGCACTCTTCCTCCTCTATTTACCACCTCTATGCCTCAGCTGCAATTGTAATGTTAGTGCTATTAATGCCTCCCATGGTTGTATGTACCCAACTATGTCTGCCCCCACTCTTTGCAGAACAACTTAATCACTACAAATTAGTAGATGCTTGTTTAGTTGGGATAGCACAGTAGCTGGTGTTTGCAAGTGATGAACTTCATGCAAGAAAGTTCAGGCTTTTTTAATGCTCCTAAAGCCACAGTGATACTTCTTTAAGTAGAAGAAAACAAAGTCAGTACCAAGAAAGTGACTTAGTGTCTTTATCCTATCTACCACGTTCCAAACACTGTCCCATTAATACTGCATTTCCTCGCTTGGTCGTGTTCCTCCAGTTGCATGACCAGTTACTGTTCTCACTGAAGTCCATGGCAGCACTCCAATGGAACATCATAAGTTAGTGCCTTCGAGGACAGAACTTGTATCTCTCCATAGTTTATTTTGTTACCTCCCTGCAAACTACAAGTGAATGCCAGGCTACCCTTCAGCCAATGGAGAAACCTAGGGATTCTGGGGATTCCTCTAATTCAGCCCGGGTTTACTGTACTGGGGATGTCAGATCCAGAAGAGAATTGGTCTCAAAAAGCCTAAAGGGCATTGTCCAATTTTTTTTTTTTCTGGAATAAACAACAGTGCATGATGCATAAAATTTACTTCTTGACACTGATCAAATGTCTGTCAATCAAAAACATGGCTTAAAGCCTTTAGCATTGCAAACAAATTTGTGTCTCTAGCTGGTTGCGCACATCTCTAAGTTTCTGCTGTGAAAAAGACCTTCAGAAAGCGTGGTGTTGTCCTACTCTCACATTCAGGAACAACTCAAATGCAGGAAGAAATGTATCAAGACTTTCCTATTTCTAAAATAGAGGACTCACAGGCTTTAGTTAACAACAAGAAGCTATTTGCACCGTTACAAAAGAGCCCACGGTGCCTTTTCAAACATCAGATCTCTGATGATATTGGGCCAATCTTCTCATACCCCTCCACTTATGCTGTTTAGAGTTTAATTCTTCATGCTGCTACCTTCTAATATAAAGGCAATTACATTTCACAACTGATTTATGAACTGATTAATTGGAAAAGATTTTTATGTATATTAACTATTAAAGTAAGATCACCGAATTGTGGAAGACAACTAGTACCTTCATAATTACTTAAGCCATTCTTGAATTTTGACTAGTAAAACTTTTCAATGCATTTCTACAGCTCTGAGGTTGCTCCTTTTTTGATCTTCCAATTCAGCATTTCAATTTTCAGCATTATGTCAGTATTAGCATCAAATAAACTGGGTTATTTAAATCTGCGCAATGTGTTTTGGTTTTGATGTAGAAATAACTTCTGACTCTTTAATACTAATACTTATACCCACTACACAAGATACTCTGAGGAGCACTGAAGAATGACTAATACTGTAGGAATTCCAATTGACAGTAGTGACATTGTATAAGCAGACTTTAAAAAAAATAAAAGCACACACCAATTTTTTCCTCTCCTCATTCATTACAGTGTCCCCTTCAAATTAGAGCACCTCCAGTGGGTAGTATTATGTAGCTGTGCATTAACCAGTAAGCTCTCTTGAGTAATCCAGTTCATTCTGTCTAGTAAGAGGATTCCAGCAGCAAACATGCACACAGTTTTCTAAGAAGAAAACAAGCCAAGAAAGGCAGCTCCAGAGGATATTAAGAAAACACAAAGTGACAGATTGGTGTCACGTAAGAGAAAGTATGGCAGAAAACACCATCATGCTTTTCTCTGTATGAAGGCTCAAGAATGAGCAGGTATAGCAGAGCATTCCTACGGTGCATTACAACATTGTAAGTATTGAGAGTAAATAGCATAACAAAAGATTATATCATTCCCAATGAGCCCGAATGTTCTTATTCTGTTTGCTGTTCAGGGAAGATTTATTTTTTTCATTTTTTAATCAAATATAAACAAACCCATACATTTTTTAAATTGCCTGGTCATTTAGGAGTTAAGCTCCAATTTTAATTAATAGGTCTGGTCTTAAGGTTTAATGATGTGAACTTTCTTAAATTACAGTAGAATACAAGTCAGGGAAAAAGTTTTCTCAAGAAAGTCAGCATTGCCCAAAATTCACAAATAACTTGGAAATAGTGGGAGCAAACTTTCAGAAGTCTCAACCCTTTTTAGATAGGTAGAAACCATTTTCACCTACAGCCAGAATGCAGCTGGTCTAGACATCACTTGTTCTTGCTGCACTGCATTTTTTAACAATAAATAAAAATACAAATAAAGAATATCCACAATTATAACTGAGTAAAATTAGTATGTAGCAGAAAAGGAAAAAGGTATCAACTTAGTTTTGACGTCTACTTAGCCACCTGTTCTTGCCTCTTGTTTTCTATCTTATCATCAGAATTCTTTGGATCCTCAAAAATCAATGATGTTTTCATTAAATCTAGAGATGCTGCTTTGATGTTTTGTATACGTAGTATTTCTACAAACTGGATGGTTTTGGACTCATGATACTTTAACAAAATCAAAGGACTAAATATAATAAGAAGATTAATGCAGGCAGAGCAAGACAATACTTCACTAGTTGCAGTAGCACAGCAATGGGACTTGCAGCATAGAAAAATATTTCTAAGCAACCAAATTCTACAGAGGGCTCAAATCTCCCCAAATGTGAAAGTGTCTTGCCCAGACTCATCCAATCCCTCTCACAAGCTCTTCATCCAGCTTCAGAACCCCTGAACTCACAGGGGCACACCGGCCAGCCTCACTTGCCTACCCAGGAAGCTGGCAGATGGAAGTTAGCACTATCTCTTGTTGTGCCACAGGCTCACCATTAAGCCTTGACCTGCTCCAACGGCAGGACTGCATCCTGCCTCGATCTGAAGGATCTTTCAGACAGAGAACAGAAGTTACTTTGAACAGTCTTTGGATATCTGTCTTGGAAAAAGTCACTCAAGTCACAAAAAACAAAGTGGTATCCTTTCACTTATAACAGCCTTTTCAGGAGAGCAACAATGACACCCTGTCTTCTAGACTACTTTTTTCAACATGTTTTTTGACAACACCATCTCATGTAAGCTACTTACAAACTTCAGTCTATTCTCTTTTTTGCAGTCAGTGCAAGCCTCCATTTCGTGTGCAGCATATTCCCAGGAAGATACAGGATTACTTACAAGAGTCCTATGAGCTTGTATTTACACACAAGTAAATGTAAATGTAAATCAAACTTCATGCAAATCAAACGTTTCCCTGAGCATAAAACCAGTTACTTCTCAAGCCAGCTACACACCCCAACAAATACAGGATCCTAACTGTACTGCAGGTATTCACATGAATAAAACATGACTATGCAACAACAGTTAAGAACAGATAGGATGCATTAAAATTTGATTTCAATGCAACATAAAAAGAGCCTAAAATGTCTGTAAAGGCATTTCCTCCTGGCCATGCATCAGGATGCCAACAGCACTCAGTAAGTCATTAATTTCTCAGCTTGATGGACTTGTGGCCTCAGTAAGCCCCAAATTCACAGGGACACACACTTTTTTATACGTTATATATTATTACTCTTATCACCATCTTGGGCCTCCACCTTCAGCCAGAAGGAGGAAATGTACAGGAAGAGGCTCCACTGCCCCTTGGAACGCCATTCACCTCAGAAACCTCTGCATGGGTATACTCCAGAAGTACAACTGGCTATAGGACTTCCCAAAACTTTGAAGGTGTGGTATGTGATATTTATACTCTTTTCCTCTTAAAATCCTACCCAGGGTTTCTGGGAAACATCAAGACACATGTAACACTTACGTGCTCAGCGAAATCTTAACTTCTCTAAGAATGAAACGCATACTACATGCAATTTATTTAGCACTGTTAGAAAATGTAAATACATTATGGTACAACGCAAAGTGTATCTATTTCAGTTTTGAATGTCAAAACCACTCAGAGCTAAACTCAGCAGACAACTTGCATTTATTTTTTTGCTTCTTGTCATATCACCGATGTGAGGGAAGTGAATGTTGAAAATAGAAAACATCAGCACTGCTGACTCGCAAACAAAGAGGAAGGTTATAGAGGTATTCCAGAATCAACCTTTTCAGACAGGCTCAAAAGCAGCAAAAAAGCAGAGGCTGAGTTCTATTGCACAAATATAGAAAAAACCCTTGTGACAGTCTCAACAAGAGATCTGGCCTAGAGTGTACAGGCCACAGGTCACAGGAATTAGATTTGCATTGTACCATTCTAGAAATAACTCCTGACAAAATACTTCTTGGTTAGGAAAAGCATTCTAAAATCCTTGCTGTAGTGCTCATATCGAGACTTCAAATATTTTTGTTTTCAGTATGCGAGAAAGAACTATATACAGGTTTTCGTCTTTCCACTTCCTCAGAGTTCTCTACCTGCACATCTTCTCTCCCAAGAAGAGAGTACTTTAAATGGCTGCTTCCCCTCCTTAAGCCTTGCATTTTTAGTGGAGTCAGGGTAAAATTACTGAGTCCTTGTGAACACCCAGCTCCACCCATGCCAACACATCCAAAGAGCAATTTCATCTTTGGCTCTTCTTCCTGTGTGTTTCGTATTCCATTTGTTTCCTGCCTTCCTCTATCATTGTTGCTCAAAATACAAGCAAAGGAACTTGGATGAATATGCCTTTGACTGAGGGGGTATCTTCTGCCAGGTAGCTTCAAGGAAAATGTAGACTACTTGTGTTCAATTCAGGATACAATTTTCAGAGAGGATGTAACAGCTATTGAACTACCACTACACTTGAACTTTGCCATTTACCATTTGAGTTGAACAAGAGTTATTGACAATGACTTCAACAAAGGATGCTTGTGTATAATCACAGAAGTCAAGTGTGGTTTGAACTACAATAATTTATAAATAACTCCTGCAAATTCTAGAAAGGAGATTTTACTGCTTAATACACAAAGGCCCAGTGAAAATAAATCTATTAAATAAAATATCTATAAAATAAAAATATATCAGCAGAAATACCCTTCTATGCATACCTTGCTTGGCACAGATGAAAAACATAATGCTTAAATTATGAAACATCTTTTCCTGAAATTAGAAAAAAACCCAAACCACAAATTTGAGGATGTTGCCTAAACTGATGCTATCTACCCTTAGAAGAGGTACAGACCAGCCAGTGGCAACACCAGCTAAAGTGTCCTCATGAAGGCTATCTTAGAGGATACAGCCCAGGCAGACGCTGGCAGGCTCTGCCCGTGCTTGGAGCCAACCCCAGGGCATGTGACCACGTTACTGCACTTTACGTACTGCACCCTTCAGACGGGGACTTACTGCGTGAGCCTCCAGCCCAGCATGAGAGCAGCAATCTCGGCTAACCCAGAGAGCACTGCCAGATCACACAGGTGCCTGCTTGGATGTGTCAGAGATCTAACCATAGTCTTCCAGTAAGTACTAATCCTGACACCAGAGTACTTTAGAATTGAGGATACAGGTCTGTTCCAACCCTGACAGATTCCTTGGTGCCTGTGAAAAGAGTACTATATACGAGAATTAGATCAAATACTGCAAAGACTTATCCAATACTTATTGTGAGCACGTAACTCAAGTTTCCCAGGACCTTTTATGTACTTGATATGATGTATGTAGGTGCATTATGTTGAATCAGGTTCCAACATACATTCTTAACTAAGGAGCAAATACATAGCCATAAGGAAAATAATTGAGATCTTCAATTTTAGAAAGAACATCAAAACAGCAAAAATATCAAAACATCCTTTTAGTCAGTATGGTTGTAAACAGTAGGTAGACAAGGGACAAGGGGTGAGAGGCCACACGTTTCATCATCTTGTTCCAAGACTTATCTGCATTTTCATAGAGAATTTTAAACCAGAGTTGGTTAGATAACTTTAGTTTGAGGAAACACAAATTTATTTTAAATTGCCATTATATCATAGCTAATTACCACAAATAACATAATTCATAAATGCAGAGCTGTTAGAACAGATCTCTGTGTTCCAGTTCTGTAGTTAAGTATTTTTGGTGATAATACAAATAGTAAAACATAAGTTTATTATTTTGTATCTAAATATATGAAGAATCACAGTGCAGAGATTAGGTTCCATATGGTTATATGTAACAAATCTCATCACACACAAATAATCACTGACGCTTTTAACCATTTAGCTAGCTTTCAAGATGCAATAAATTAGATACTAGCATTTTCAATACTAGATATTGACTTTCATGGTGTAAAGTGTCTAATACAACAACTAAGAATTTTTATTTCATGTGAACAGGGACCATTTATATTTATCTCTAGAACAGAAAACATCCAAATGCTTTTGTGACATATTATGGAGGCACAGAAAATATCATGCAGCAGATAGTTTTGTGCTTAGTGATGTTTTCTTCTATTAGTATCTAGTGCTAAATCCTGAGAAGTCAAGCTTGGAAATCTCCTTTTCATTGGAAAAACTTGTTCGATCTATGCGAGAGCTTGGACTTCCAACTTTACTCAGCCAGGACTTCCTGCAAGAAAAACAAGACAGGGTTAGCATATCAAGACTTCACATGTGGGGTTTATTCTACTGTCACGCCTTCCCTGGCGCCCCAGCTTTTTTTTTTTTCTTTTCTTTTTAAGAGCTATAAGGAGCCTTTCAATGAGAAAACTTCCACAAATGTTTAGTTCTTTTCTGTTTTTCCCTCATTTTCTGCTTTAAAAAGAAAAAAACCCTATTTAAAAGGTATCAGTATTTCAAAGAATATGATACAATATTACATAAAAATACATCTGAGAAAAGGCTTTGTCAGATTTACTGTAATGATCCCTTTTAAATGCTTATAATAGCATTAAAATAGGTATATATTACCTTTGCAGATTCAATACTATATTTTTAGCAAGAACCTAAAAAAATTTGTAATTGGAAAACATGAAAAAAGAATTCTAACAGCCAGTTTACCCTTTTCCGACAACTAAAAGAAATGGAAACTGAAATGAAAACGAGTAAGTTCAAAAGCAGTAAAAATAGATAAAGCCAACAAAAATTAAAATTGTGTCAAAGCAATACCAAGTTGTAATAAATACTAAATTTTATACAGGCATTGTTAAGTGGCAATTTTGCATGCATTTGCATTACGATCCAATCTTTAATTATGCTGGTGCTTGACTTCTTCCACAGCACATTAGAAAATAGTATTGAACACAAATTACCAGAAGGTAACCATGGTGGAAGCTGACAGTGCGATGGGTGCTCCTACGTACACACTCACTATATTCCTATCCTGCAGCAATTTGCTAATTCAAAGAAGGGATAAACGGTTGTGTGATAAAAGGAGGTGCACAAACACTTGTAGTACAGCAGATGATTCTGCTTACAGAGAGGTTTATTTACAAAAAATACTTTCTCAGCATTTTCTGTTGCACTAAAGTCTCAGAAATAGGAAAAAGAAAGTATGTAGTGTACCATATTTAAGGAGAAATATTTCCACACAAGTATTTCTTGTAACTTTAATGATGCATAAACCAGTGTAGATATGTACTTGTGATTAGTATTTAAAAATAAATCATTATTAATTTAAATTCCAATTTGAAGACCATAAAAGTTATGTCATACTAACAGTTGCTAATCAATCCTTTGCAAAATCACACTGAGCATTATAAAATGCAATGTTCTTATAGTAAGACTTAGTTTTGATGTCTTTATAATGAAAATTGTGCATAGAGGTAGTTTATCTTGAGCCAATAAATAAAACACACCTGATAAACAGAAATGTATCTTGTTATGTGACAAGATTTTTTTGGACAATTTCTGACTCAACGTAACACTGCAAAATATCTCAAGTGCCTTAGCTGGTTATAAGAGACAGGTCACATTCTCCAAACTGTGCTAGTCCTTCATAAGATTGGTCTCATCTCTAGCACAGAAAGTTCCAAACCTGTATTCAGGACCTACACAACTAACTTTATTCTTGAAACTTTGCACACAGTCTCTTGATCATTAAGAAATATACATCCTTAATATTTTATTAAGAAAGCACGTTATGTCCTACTACTCATGTATTTTGAAATATAACCCTAGGAGCTTGCTTGGTGGATTATAAACTTGCAGTGCCAAAGAGCTCCACGAGCTCCTTCCTATTTGGCCACTACGACAGAGGCTCTATATGGAAAGACTTCCTAGAAAATACAAACTAGATATGGATAGCTCATGTTCAAAGTGTGACAAGCCTTAATTTAGTATACAGCAATCAAAATGAAGAAGTATTCTGTCAGATGTTTACACATCTTCACACCTCTTGTTCTTTGCTTCATGTTGTGAACAATTTCCCTTCTCATCTGTTTTGGATGAAGCCTTTCCAGTAAGGAGTACAACACAGGAATAGGAGTACATGAGCAAACGGGAGAACACAACCTTCCACTCTACACTGGAGCCCTAAAGGCAGACCAGGTATTACATCAGAAGGAAAAAAGCTTAGTAATAGACCACTCCACATTATGAAAAATTTGAAAAGCCTCTTGTTTATTTAGCAGAAGTCTCTAATATAGTTGGATGTCCTTGAGAGAAAAAAGAACATGTATTTGTAATACTGAATTAATTAAACCAAAAATCGATCTGCACTATTTTTAGAAGACTAATGTGACATTCATAAGTGAACAGACTTTTTCCTTTTTTTCTTTTCATTTTAAAGGTGAACTTGTCCTGGACAAAACTAAAAGACATATACTCCTTGCCCTGCCTTCACAACTGTACACAAGACCACAATTCATCCATGGCTGATTCCAATTACCAAGTCCCACTGCATGAACTCTGTAAACTTTGCAAAGAGCAAACTTTATTCACTGTCAGCTCCACATACTCTCACATGAATAAGGATAAAGTACAAATTACGAAAATCCAATTAAAACAATCCAGCTCCACAGAAACTCTTTATAGGGTGCATGTGTTTTATTCCCTATTATGAAGTAAGGAAGAAAGTGTTACAGCACTGCTCCTTACCTGGGATTTACATGACTATAGGGGCTCAGTTCCTCACTGAGATGTTAATATTTTGCAATAGGATTGATATTCTCTCACTTTGCTCAAGCAACTGACCATTCACTGAACACTATCAAGAAGGATTTTATTTTTTTTACAAGGTAAGACGGGAGGAAATCAGTATTTGCTAAAAGCAGTACACAGTTACAGTTATTTCCCCATTTATCTACAAAGCCAAAAAAATGCCATCTCCAATATCTTTGATAAGGGTAATATTTTTAAAACGGTTTTAACTTTCATCAATAGACTCAAGTTAGGAACAGGTTTTGTATCCTCCTCTTGCTTCACTCAGCCTTCTTAATTTTCTTTCACTTATGCCATGAATTTCAGATCACCCAATGTGTGCAACAGATTAGCTACAATTACTAGCATTTGGAGTTCTAGCTTGCAATTTATAGCATCCATTTTAAAATTCACTGCTGCTACCCACTTCTCTTCAGGAGGGAGAAGGGAGGCCTTCACCTCGCTTGTCACATGGGGTAGGTCTGAATCAAACGAGGACATCCCTTTGGTCTGCAACAGGACAGTATATAGCTTACTCTTCAATAACTATTTTAAAGGATCTATTCCTAAAGAGACACTGCTTCAATGAGTCTGGAACAAGAGCTAATCTCTAAACAGCCATTTCCCATCATGTTTGTTACTCAAGTATTACAAGTCCATGCAACTGCTCTGCGCCATGCCCCAATTTCACTCTTCAAAGTCAAATGGCAGTGTGGGGATTAGATCAACTCGGATACGCTTTACTCACAGATTTATGAGCTACACAACCTCCCTGTTTGGGGGAAAAGCCAGGCAGGCCAGAACCCTAGAGTGTCTCCTCAGGGTGTGCAGTGCTCCTTGCAACCCCCTCCAACCCTCTGCCACAGGGTTGAGAACACCTGATGATTGGTTTGTTCAGACAGGGCTGTTTGGAAAAATACCCCAAAACCAAACCTAAACAACATTCTTTTACTTTTATCATTTCATTAACCAAAATGAACCTTGCTAAATGACTCTGGCTTGTTACCTAGGCAACTGGGCTCTTTCCATTCAATATGTTTTTTGAAAACTATATCTAAAGAGCTGGGTTTGCACCATCCCAATTTAGATCCTCGCAGAAATAGCCTGGCTGTGTACAGTATTCCAATCAGGCATCTCCTGCAAGCTAAAGTGCTTGCCTACCTGTTAACTCGTCAGAATGAAGCCTGACCAGGTCAAATCTGGAGAGCTCTCTGGAAGTGTTATTTAAGGCGCTTTGTCTCTATAAGGCAAGGAAGTATTAGCACAGCCCTAAAATACACCACACTTTGAATACTACAGGCAGGAGATTAACTTTATGATTTCCCCAAATAAGATTATTTTTTTTTAACGGAAATCTATGCTATAAAACAGATTTATCTTAAAAAAATAAATTGCTAGGTTTGCACTATTCTAACTAAAATCTTCTACTTCAATAAGGAAAGAGTAACGCTGATGCAGGAAGAAACAGGGCTTTCTGCGCCTTTACACAGCAGGCACGTCAAACAAGCATGGAAGGGAACAATGCACTTCTGTGCTAGACCTTGTATCAAACCACCAATATACCTAGGATGCTGTTACAATGTTTCATTAATTGTATGCAAAAAGCACAATTATTTTATCCTGAGACTGGAACAATTTACAGTCTATAGTGCTAGAAATGGACCTTAAAATGACCTACAGTCAGAGTTTAGGAATATGTTTGTTTCTCTTCACCTTAACCCCAGCGTCACTGACAGTAGAACGAGAACGGGGAGAGAAAATAAAAGGCAGTGGCTTGTTTACACTATTTCCCTTTGCTTGGGATAAAATAATGGAGAGAATGTTGCTTTTTGAAGATTGTATTTACATCTGTGACAGTGTATAGACTAGGATTACAAATATTTATAAGATACCTCCAAAATGTTGTTGTATTCTGAAACAGTACTGTCAAGTTTTCATAAATCCTGATATTTAAATGTTTGCAGAAGAAATGTGGAATTCTTTATCATTGCCGCCTGGCTTCTGAGCTCTTGGGAAGAACTTTACCCATGGTTTTCAAGCTCTGTTCTACAATCATAAGGGCTAGGAACATTTTACTTAAAACCTTCTAAGTAAAGCCTCTAGTAGCCTGTACAGTAAAGGCATCTCACAGCTTACTGTAGAGCCATTCCATTGTCCCTGCACCTCTGCTCCTGCTGCCAGAGCCTAACGGTAAAACAGGAATCTGGAAATAAAATTTATAGGCTTCAGTGTTGTAGAAAAAGCAGCAGGAAGGATAAAAACCTTAGTAACAAAAGTGTGTTTGAAAATACTGGGGTTTGACATGATTTGAATCAGTGTGGCCTAAAAAAACCCCACCACATTTAGCATTTTAACTTTAGCAAAAAGGCATCCAGGCCTCAGAAAGAAGAAAACAGGTTCTCATAAAAAAAAAGACACATGAGGGATCCTGGAAACAATTACTAATATTTTGGTGCAGGATAAGGTTAAGAGGACTCAAGCAATATGTGCAGTCAAATTTCTCCCACTGGCCTGCATCCTTTGCTCCAAATAATTTTTTTAGCTCTCAAAACTCGGCTCGAGGTTGGGGTAGAAACCTGAAGCCACCTGAGCCAAAATGCATCTGCATCTAGAGATCTGCTGGAGGTGGGGGGGGAGAGGGGGGGCTCTGCGCTGCCATGGAAACCGCTGCATCTCCTCAGGCAAAAAGTACTGGGTGGCTTTTAGATTGTTGTGCTTACTGCCTGATACACAACCAAACCCCCCGCTGGCCACATCCCGCACTAGGCCAGGATCAGATGTCTACACTCCATTGCATGTCCATGCCGGTTGCACCTACATACCTGCAAAAGGAAGGGGGAAGCAGCAGAGAGAGAACAAGGCAAAGTACACGGGAGTGGCATTTTAAGCACATTTATTAGAATGACCCCACCACAGTCCACCAAATCAAAGCCAAGTCACAGGTGACTTTGGAGGATTAAAAAAAAAACCAAACAAAAAATCAGGGCAGCCAGCAGTAGGCTAAGGATACAGGCCAAGAACTGGGTGGGCTAGAAAGAAAGGAACCGCTCAGGTGTAGGCATGGGAGTCTTTTCTTGCATACACTGCAAAGATCTGGTGTTGATTTTCCTATTAATAGTTTTGGTAAACTTTAAGTAGCATTTAATAATGTACTTAAACCTGGGATCATAAGAAGCGTATTTTTTAAAAAAAGTTACCAGAATACCTCTTTGTTCAAACCATGTTAGGCAAGTGACATTTGGCTTCTTTCATAGATCTTACTGGAAAAAAATCAAGCAATGCTGCAGAAATTCGTTCCAAAGAAGAGTAAAGCAGTAAATAAAAAGTAAAACCAAATACAGCCACTTCAGTAATTCAAAACAGCTTTTATGTCCACAGTGACTTACCGAAAGTACAAGACAAAAGAGAATTTCCTGTTAAGCTTGCGTCCTATCTTCCCAAAGCAATAAACATACCAGAAAGCCAGAAGCTGCAAAAAGCCTATTGTATTTTTTTCCTTGTAATATGTCTGCCTCTGCAGGGTACGATTTGGCTCACAAGGCAGACTAGGAATTTTGGCTAACCCAGCTCCATTGCATAGAATGCAATTGAACGTTACTTCTCATTCCACATCTATTAAATCTAAGGCCATAGGAATCTTACATGAGGAAGAATTGTTGCTGTCAGTGTATCAATTCAGGCTTCTGGAAAAGAAAAGCTAGTTCCAATGCTTAGAAACCCATTAGCACCCATCACCCATATAAACTGCGTTTAAAACAAACAGCTGTATTACAGAGATGAACAAAGAGTAGAGTACTACTGCTTCTGACCATCAATTTTACATCTAAAAACAGTAATTAAACCCTTACCGTGACCATTTCAAAGCAACCCTTTTAGAAGACCATAATGAATCTTCACACTTTGACCAATTCAATTTTACTTAACATCCATTTCATTATACAGCCTAGTAAAAACATAATAGACACTACAATAAAGGGAGCCCAGTAAAAGCCATCCAGTTGGAGAATTCATATCAAACCAACACCCATCCACAGTCCAGGAAAGCATTCATATAAGACAGAAAACTGCAGACGACAAATGCAATGAAGAATTTGAAAGACAACACTTTTCTGTTCTCTGACAATGAGGTTCAGCAAGGAAGACACACATAAAGCCATATGAGGACTAACCCACACATCACCATGCTTCCTGTATCTCCTATGTAATTCTCAGAAGACAGATTTACACAGAAAAATACAAATTAATTTATGCAAGAACTAAAAATAATACCAGATCAAAACATAGTGAATTCCATCAAACACCACTTGCTATTTTCCTCAAAAGTCTCCCTTACTTTACAAGTACTTGAAGTAGCTAAAAGACTGAAAACCAAGAAAATTCACTGAGAAGTTGCAAACTAGCTCTTCTCAATAAAAACCAAACCAACCCAACCCAAAACTTAAAAGGGAAGCATCACCACTTCTGAAGCATTATGTTATAGAGCACTGAGCAGGTCTGAGTGACACTACTTAGTATTTCCAGTGTTGCAGTAACTGTGCACAAATTTACCTTTCCCTAGAATGCCACTGTTTGAATACTTCAGAC
The DNA here is from genome assembly GCA_028565335.1 of Limnodromus scolopaceus. NCBI lineage: Eukaryota > Metazoa > Chordata > Aves > Charadriiformes > Scolopacidae > Limnodromus > Limnodromus scolopaceus. Next base: position 5,331,213 of record JAOXNO010000024.1, read on the forward strand.
AGGCTCACTTTGAAACATGCAAGAGTGTCCATTTCTATCAGAGTACCCAGTATAAGCATCTTTTTATCTGTAGCTTGTGAAAGTGTTTTTAAGTTTTCTTATTAAGCACCCAGCTAGCTCAGCCTTCATTTTTCCACTGACTTTACACTACGTGATTTAATTTAAATTGCACAGTGTCAAAGGAAGCAGTTACACCCATCTTTTAAACATGCAATCTCAAGGAGCATTTTTTAAAACAACTGTGATATAAAACAGTAGACATTTGAGTATATGAATTAAAAGACGAGAATTTTTTTAATAGCGTTATATTCGAAAGCACAACTGTTCAGAAAAACACCAACTAGATTATGCTAGCTAATAGTCTGCTTAAATTTTACACAATGAGAAAGTTTGGGTTTTGTCAAGATGTACTTTCATAATGCTCTATTTTTTTGGATTTTGCATTACAAATATAGCTACAATAAAGAGGAAGCAAAAGATTAACATAAGTACATGTTACAGCTATTATGTTCTTTATTTGACAGGAGCTATTTGTGGTTTCCAGCACACCAGAATATGCTCTTGAGGCGAACCCAGCATGGTATGTTGACAAGGAAGGTAACAGGGTACCCATGGTATACGAGATGTATATATAATATTCCCTGGAAATAAAATCCCCTTTGCAATTGATTAGTTACCAAGAATTAGGGTTTGTTGATAAGTATTATTTATTGTTTCCATAAATAACAGGAAAAAAATCTTGTATTTTTTATTACCTTGGATATATCACCTGCTTATATATATACTCGATATACCAGTGTATATATACTTGATTTCCTTCATGTTTACGTTATTCAAATCAGCTTTGTAACACTTCTAATTGTTTAGCTTTAAACTTTCTATTAATATCATGAAAAGCTCAATAGAAAAAAGAGACCTATTCATGTGAGCTGCAACAGTGCTGCAAGCATGTCTATGGTCAAGTCCATTCCTGTGGTTCATAAGCTGTCATTACGAATATACTCACTTAGTAGAAATAAACACACTTAACATCAAAGCTCCAAGCTATTTAAGGAAGCTATCAGAGCATGAACACATATTTTGGTTTAATGTTTCTTTCTGTAAGAAAAAAAAAGTTATTTTAAACAAGTCTTTTAATATTTATTGAAATAGGATCCGATACAGGTTCTTTGCTATTTAGTGGTTACTGTACTACACTGTATTTTTATTTTATTTGTTATTTAGACCTTTTCTCTAAAAAACATTTTCCTGTTTATTTGCAACAGTGATAAAATGAATCAAGAAATAGAGATTTCTTTTCTAGGAAAAAATATTTTCCTACAAAAATAAATCCAGACTGGAGTCACTAACCTATCACCTTCTCAAGGCAACTATGGTACATGCTATTTAAAGTTACCACTTACAGAAAGCAAACCAGCAGATCTAGTGATTTTTAAATTTTTTTTTAATTTATTATGAGGACAATGAACTTGATCTTGCCTCCTAAACTTTCCATTAGTTTTGGACACCTTCCTGCTGACTCACTAGAACCTGCCCTTTAGCAGTACATTATTTTTAGTATTGAGAGCTTCAGACTTCAAAAGCTGAAAACTTTTACTGCTTCAAAGACAGCATCTACTAAAGAAAGCATCTTATTTCTACTAAAGTCAACAGTAACTTCTGACGAGGACAGTGACATAGACTTGACCTCTGGTTTTGCAAAATTTAAGCAGAGATCTATAACTACTTACAAGAAATAAACACCTAAAAAGCCCAAACCATAGAAACCATCTTTGGCAGACAAAGAATTCATACCATTTTCAAGTATTCCTAAATAGGTATTGCTAATAGCTATTAACAAGCACCTTGCCTTACACAAATTTTTAATTTTGTAACTTATGCTGCATGTGTGTTCAGGTTAACACACTAACGTACCCAGGAAACACTTCTCCAACTCATTAAACCTGCAGTAAGCTGGGCAATATTCCTTACTGCAAAGAACTTCTATTTTAGAAGACATATTGGAGCCCTTTTTAGGACAACTGCATATTCCTTTGACTTGAGTATCAACTAGCTAAATCTGAGTTTCTCTTATATTTTCTAGTGCATATAACTTGTTTGGTTTCCATTCAATTGTTTAAAAACACATTTTCAGAAGAACTGTGAGGAATGAGATAAGAATGTATGCTTTAATAAAGAAACACTGAGATTTTTTTTTAAATAAGCAGTAAGAATTTGGTAAATCAGCTCTGCTTTTTTATGTATATAATTGAGCATATCAGCTATTAGATTTTCAAGAGCATTGCTCAGGCAATGCCACCTTGCCACCTAACTACTGTCTCTCACACAGGTAGTTTATAACAGCAGAGTAAGAGTAATCTGTTGTAACTTCTTAACATACAACAGGTTTTGATATTTTGCGAAATGCTTCGTAAGAAGAGAATTACTGGCAAAGTACACCTAAACTCAAAAAATCTTCCCATTTTTTCATCTTTCCCTCAAGCTTCAGGGGCTGTCAAGAAGTATCAAACACCTCATTTGTTTTTTGTAATATGTGCCATTTCCTTTCTTTCCCTTCCTCCTTTTTTTAAATTTTATTCTGCCTGGACAGTTAAAGCAGGGAGAACTGTTTCTGATCACTTTCACACTGTAGACTGCTGCAGGGATTATGTAGGTTTTGTAATGTAAATTGGGAACTTAAAAATATCCTAGGAACCCTGTAATTTCACTAGCAGGCTAATTTTACTAAAATTTCTTACGCACAAATATTTCATTAATATTATGCTTGACAAAACTTAGGTTTTGTAGCTAATTGCCAGTGCCTCATTAATGCACAAAAGGATGAGTAGTGAATCCTACCAGGCTAGTCATGACTCACCACTTTGAAACAAATTTTGTTTTTCATTACAAAGCTTGCATGCACCCCACAGAAAGGGCTTTCCAACAGAATTCACAGAACTGGGATAATTCACAGATGCTCACCTGCATTATGCCTTTCCTGATTCAGTGTTTCCTGGCATGGTCATGGTGTAGTGATCACCTGTGTGCAGGTTCTGACCCTTTCCTTGTTAACTATGACTCAACCGTGCAAATATGCACATTAAGAAGGGATTCAGGACTACAGTCCAAAGTTACTACTTTCTTGAAGTGAAGAAATAACGAAAGCATTTAAAATAGCTCATTTCAAAATAAACTTTGAGTTATTTGGTGCTTCCAGTGACAAAGATTTCCAAAGGCATAGAGTTGAAATGCTGGCATTGAAGACTGACAGGTTTCCTAGAATAAAAGCTCTCAAAAGGCATACACTGATGCTCTTTGAATTTGCTCATGAAGGTCTGGTTTGGTCATTTGGCCGTAAGTACATAGAGAATAAAAGATGTTTTCCTTTTTTGCAACACCAAGACCTTAGAAGCAAAACAACAAAACTATTAATTCAGGAGTAAGAGTTATGCAAGCATACAAACATTAGCAGTATATGATTAGGGGGAGCTGCTCTAAAATAACAATTTCACAAAATTAATGTCAGAACAGTTCGTGTCATCATGCAATTTATAAAAACAGGAGTATAGTCCAGCTTCCTTGTTGTCCAGAAAAAACAGTCCAAACACTATATAAATCATATGAGTTAAATATGAACATTATAACAGCTGCAATCAAATTAATGACATACCATACACCAGATGAAAAGGATGACTAGACCACAGATTTGGCTCCAGATAGAGACACTGAAAGCCTTCAAGAATTCAAATGCCCATTCTGAGATAAGCAAGGTCTGATTTTAAAGAATATTTATGATTATATGACAGATGCCACTACCAAACAGACCTAACAGATGAGGAAGGAGCTCAGAGCACATCACCTCTGCAAGTCACATTCCAGGGTCTCAAACTGGGTACCGGTAGGAGAAAACAGGTCACGTACGACAAGCCTAGTCTAAATTAATTGACTGGCATCATGATGGAAGTCTATAGGAGAAGTAGAGAAATCCCCACATGTCCGAGCAGTGTTTAACAGTCTTAGTTGCTCACCCTTTTTTCTTCCTGTCTTACTCACTGATAAGACTGGTGAAAGCAGAAGGTATGACCAGAAGCTACAATGGACCAGAAGCTCCTTTTACTACACAAAGCCCACTGGTTCTTCTGAACAAGCTTTCCCTTGACACCAAACAATGCAGTTTGAAAAATGTAGTTTGTGATGGTACGACTGAACCCTGGCTGAAGAGGCACATATCAGCAGAATGAATTACAATTGAGTAAATCTTAGACAAAAAATTTCCCCATTTCTCCTAACCCTACAGGTTGCATCCTCACTGCCAATGCCCTCACTCCTTCCTTCCCTCAGTACGTAACTTGGGAATAACTTGACCTCTGTAAAAGTCCTCTGCTACTCCACCTATACTAGGGAAGATCATGCACACTTATTTGTCTTTTTACTACTTGCCACTCATTTCAGGAGCAATGCCACTTTCAGTGAAAGCAGATGGCTGTGCTAGAGCACACTCCGTAGGAAAAGAGCCCAATTGTGTGAAATTCTCACCCTGGTGGAAGCCTTTCCAATGGCACAGAATCAGGATTTCAGTCTTTATATCCCCAACAAGCAGCACGATTGCCATTTCATTCAACATATTACAGAAATAAAAGAAGTACACAGTAATACTTTAATTTCTGACATCATACTGAATCACTCTCTTGTATTCAGAGAAATTAGTAGCTTTGTGTTCTATGAGAATTTTCATTAGAAAACACACATGCAAAGATGTCTGAAGTTACACAGCTCTGTAAATAGATGGATAGATACATTGTACATGGGGAAAAGCCTGCATTATACACAGTGTAGAAAAGAAAATATAAAGGGCGAGATCTTTACTGTGACACTTCTAGGTAGAATATATTCTTAAATATATTTAGGCTTCAAATTCAAAAGACCTGCATTTTTAAAGATCAGGGTCAAACAAAACATACCTCAAACTCTTGAATGCCAATGCTGTTTTAATCACCACAGCACATTTCCTATTGGTTGCTAAATGCACACATACCACATGCTAAATTATTTAGAACACCAAACAACTCCAGCAGACTGGAAAACCTGGTACTCGGAATTCAATAGATGTCAAAATCCAGTCACCAAGAACTTCTGCTAGCAATTCATTAGACAGCAAACACTGTCTAATTCTAAGAATTAAACACAGATTCACAGAATTGCCTCAGTTGGAAAGGACCTGTCAGACCACCTAGCCCAACCATGCATCCAACATATATAATGCCATAAACAACCCAGTACAGAGTTGACAACTCAGTTATCATTGCAATGCGGGGAATTTAGCCATAGAGCTTTGATTAAAGTAAAACATAATAGTAAAACAACATTCCTGCACTTCTATGAAATTCTCAGTATATACTGTGTAGCATCAATAAAGCAACAACGCTGTATTGCAAGCTAAAAGTTCCTACACTTAACTTTGTTCTCCTGTTCCTTTGTTACATGACACAAATAGAGCAGTTCAAGTATAAGAGCTGGAAGAGTTATTATGAAGGTGCATGCAAGGAAAAAAAAAAAAGTATCTCTACGCAGAGAACTTTTTCTCTTATAAAGCAGCAAAAACGATTTTTATTTAATTAAAACAGTACATCGATTTTGTCTTTAAACTTAATACAGGATGTTACAGTCTTGCCTACATAGTTTTTTGGTTTACTTAGACAATGGAAACAGGAGTTCATAATTCAAGTATCAACAGATCGTTCTTCAGCCTGGAGAAGAGAAAGCTAGATGTAACTAGATGATCTTTAAGGTCCTTTCAAACCCACGCCATTCTGTGACTATAAATCATTGTGTTCTTCCACTGTCCTTTGCTTTAATAATAGAAACAACCTTTACTCCTTCATGCAATTTTACTTATTTACCATATATTCTGATAAACGTAGAAATATGTAGAATTTCTACATATGTACCAAAATACTACCACATTTTCTTAATTTTTTTATTCCCCAAAATTGATAAAACTCTGCATTTCAGCTTTAAAATAATTTATTTCCACCCTATTTTTGTTTTAATTATTGGAAATTTTTCAATGTAATTATTGGACATTCTACTTAGCTTTCTAAAACTGAAGACAAAGCCCCAAAATTCATAGACAGTGACGGGTCCATTTCTTATTTTAGGTATTAACGGCGCTTCATCTTCAAGTTATGTTAAGGATCATTTCAGTGAAGGTCTATGAAAAATAACCACCCACTCAAATAGCTTCCCATTCAGGATATTCACTTATAAAAATTTTTAACGCAAGAGCCTGATCCATTGCAAAGATAGCCAAAGAACTGGTAAGTGTACCTCAATATAACAAACTCAAGGATCAAGTATATTGGTTTATGACATCTGGATTCAGCTTCTTAGACAAAGAAATCCAGCATGAACTTGAAGAGGCAACACCCTTTTTAATCCAGACAAAAAGCAATGTGATTACAGTTGAGAGTCAGAATATTTAATTAAATATTAGTATCTACTGCTTTGCCTTGCCCTTACAACAAAATAATGACAAAAACAAAGCCAAAAACTCCTGCCCAACTAATGAAATTGTAATTGACCATTGAGGGAAAAAAAAACCCCAAGACTCCTCTCCGTCCACCCAAACATGAGTTACAGTGCTGGCCTATCTACGGCTCCTTCACTCTGTCTGGAGACAGAGAAAGATCACTCCAAATTGCTAGAGCAGGTTCTCTCCAAAACTCACAGCACTGATGTATCCAAAAGGTTGAATGGCATCCAAGAACTGCATAAAGGGATGACAGTCTCTTACCTCTAACAAAATCCAGAGCTCTGATTTTATTAGGAAAAGAAGTAATGTGTTTTTCCCAGATATTCAATGGATATACCACTGGTATGACCAGCAAATACCAACTAGGAAACAGACAAAACCCTGCAGCAACAGGGCACTTAGTGGAAGATAAAAAAAAGCTTTTCTTTTTACCTAAACAGGTACACAACCCTTACTTACAAGATTAAGAAAAAATACACTGGAAAAAAACCAAGAAAACCAAACGTAACAGCGAGAACCCTAAGGAGAACAAATTACCAGAACAGAAAACTATGCATAAACAATTCAGGCCTTGATCTCTATGTATAGTTTTAATACAATTATATTTACTACAAGCACATGGGAAGAAAATAGTTACATGGCTGTAGTTTTAACATAAACCATAAACATTTCAAAGTTGGTACATTTAAATAGAACAGCCACACAATTCTGATAGAAACCTGGCTGGACACCAGACCCAAACATAAACATAAATGCTAAGTGGGATGCAAAGAGCACTTAATTCAGAATAATGGATATCTTTCCAATTCATTTACATGTGGAAAAATCTTTTTGTTCCTCCAGTTTTTCCTCCATCTCTTTATTACTGTTACTCTCACAAATCAAGGCTACCTTGCCACATAGTACACTCTATTGCACAACCTGAGTGCTGTGAACACAGCTCTAACTTATGTTACTTGCCATTAGCTCCACAAGCAAGTTCTGACAACCAAAAACTGCAGGTCCTTGCTAGTGCATCAAAGATGTAGCTTGCACAATGCTTCCTTATGAACTATTGGTACTTAAAGAAAGAAGAGAGAACTACCCATCAGCAAAAAGGACAGAGGAAAAACAAGTTGTTTTAAGCAGAATTAAATGTGGCAAAGATAGAGCAAGCAAGTATGAACTGCAGTCATGTGCCTAAATAAAGACAGAAGACATATTACAGCACCACTCTACAACACATCAGCAATCACATCCTCTTGTCTTCATCTTTATGCTCAGAAGGACCACAGTCTGTGTGAACGTTGGCAGAAAAGTCTAGGGAGAATAAGTTACTTGGTTGCTGGGTAGTTTGCAAATGGCAGGAATAAAGGAGGCACAAGTAAAGTCTCACACCAGGTAAAACATGAGACAGCGCATGATGGAAGATCAAGTGACAGGTGAAGATGAATGAGCCTTCATTGCAGTTATCCACCCGCTCAGGTGTGGAAGCAAGAGAAATAAAGAACTACAGACACTTTCAAACAAAGACACAGATAAACAATCACTTATGGGCTTCTACAGAAATCACTTTGTAGGTTGCTCCAAAGTAACATGCTCTTAAAACTGGGGATTTTTGTGTGAAATGTGATAAAGAAGACCTAATCTGTTTCATGATGTTACTACGTAACATTCAAATTGCACACTTTTCTGTTATGTTTTTAAAGTAAATTAAATTCTAAAGAAAATTCAAAGTCCCATGCAATTATTTATTACTTACTGTTCTTCAGGGAATCTCAGTGAATTCTGGAAGAGACTGTGTTTGCTCAGGAACGCAAAACACTTTCCTTATGGCAAAATTCTTTCAGATAATCACAGAATTATAGGGGTTGGAAGGGACCTCTGGAGATCCAACCCCCTGCCAGAGCAGGTTCAACCAGAGCAGGCTGGACAGGAACACATCCAGACGGGTTTTGAATATCTCCAGAGAAGGAGACTCCACACGCTCTCTGGTCAGTCTGTTCCAGTGCTCTGTCACCTTCAACGCAGTTTTTCCTTATGTTGAGATGGAACTTCCTGTGTTCCAGCTTGTGTCTGTTACCCCTTGTCCTGTGACCAGGCACCACTGAGAAAAGCCTGACCCCATCCTCTTTACACCTGCCCTTGAGATATTTATAAGCATTGATAAGATGCCCTCTCAGTCTTCTCTTCTCCAGGCTAAACAGATGCAGGTGTCTCAGCCTTTCCTCATAAGAGAGGTGCTCCATTCCCTTGATCATCTTTGTAGCCCTCTGCTGGACTCTCTCTAGTAGTTCCCTGTGTTTCTTGAACTGGGAGGCACAGAACTGGACAGAGTACTCCAGAAGTGGCCTCATCAGGGCAGAGTAGAGGGGGAGCATGACCTCCTTTGACCTGCTGGCCATGCTCTTTTTAACATACCCCAAAGGACCATTGGCCTTCTTGGCCACAAGGGCACAACTTGTTGTCCAGCAGGACTCCAAGGTCTCTCTCTACAAAGCTGCTTTCCAGCAGGTCAGCCCCTAACCTGTAGCAGTGTATGGCATTATTCCTCCCCAGGGGCAGGACCCTACACTTACCCTTGTTGAATTTCATCAGGTTCCTCTCTGCCCAACTCTCCAGCCTGTCTAGGCCTCACTGAACGGCAGCACAGCCTTCTGGTGTGTCAGCCACTCCTCCTAGTTTGTGTCATCAGCAAACTTGCTGAGGGTACACTCTGTCCCCTCATCCAGGTCGTTGATGAATATATTGAAAAAGACCAGAGCCAGTACCAGTCCCTGGGGAACATTGCTAGTTATACACCTCCTACTGGACTCTGCACCGTTGATCACAACTCCCTGAGCTCTGCCATTTAGCCAGTTTTCAATCCACCTCACTGTCCGCTCATCTAACCCACACTTCCCAAGCTTACCTACAAGGATGTTATGGGAGACAGTGTCAAAAGCCTTGCTGAAGTCAAGGTAGACAACACCCACTGCTTTCCCCTCATCCACCCAGCCAGTCATTCTATTGTAGAAGGCTATCAGAGTAGTCAAGCATGATTTCCCCTTGGTGAATCCATGCTGACTACTCCTGATGACCTTTTTTTCTTCTATATGCTTAGAGATGACATCCAGGATGAGCTGTTCCATCACCTTTCTGGGGATGAAGGTGAGGCTGACCGGCCTGTAGTTTCCTGGATCCTCCTTCTTGCCCTTTCTGAAGACCGGCTTGACATTAGCTTTCCTCCAGTCCTCAGGCACCTCTCCTGTTCTCCATGACTTTTCCAAGATGATGGAGAGTGGTTTGGCAATAACACCTGCCAGTTCCCTCAGCACTCGTGGGTGCATCCCATCAGAGCCCATAGATTTGTAGGTGTCAAGTTTGCTTAAATGATTTCTAACTCAATCCTCCTCGATCGAGGACGAGTCTTCCCTACTCCAGGCTCTCTCTCCTACCTCCAGGGTCTGGGACTCCTGATGGCTGGCCTTAGGAGTAAAGACTGAAGCAAAGAAGGCATTCAGTAACTGTCTTCTCTGCATCCTCTGTCACCAGGGCACCTACCTCATTCAGCAGTGGGTCCACATTTTCCCTAGTCTTCCTTTTGCTCCTGATGTACTTGAAGAAGTCCTTCCTATTGTCCTTGACATCCCTTGCCAGGTTTAATTCCAAGTCGGCCTTAGCCTTCTTTGTTGCATCCCTGCACACTCTGACAGTGCTCCTATATTTCTTCCAAGTGGCCAGTCCTTTTTTCCACACTCTATAAACTTCCTTATTCCATATGAGTTTATCCAGAAGCTCCCTGATCATCCATACAGGTTTCCTGCCTCCTTTGCTTGATTTCCTGCTATTAGGAATGCACAGATCTTGAGCTTGGAAGAAGTGGTGCCCACAACTGCCATACATAGAGGCAATCCAGGAGGACAGATACTATATGCACTACCTTAGAGATATCCAACAGTGCTCCAGCCCACTGACAGGCCCTCCTGCCCATGGAAAACCTCCACAGCCATTTACAACCAATAACTGTAGTTTTGGAAGCCAGCCAGGATCAGGATGGCAGAGATGACAAAGCATATTAGCAACAGTTTCATACTGAATCACGTTTACCTCTGTCAAAAAAAAATCATGCAAGTTGTTACACCAATTAGTTACTTTAGCGATACCTAAGAATGTACCAGGCTTTTCAGAAGAGGCAGAGGTCTGCTGCAAAATGGAGCTATAACACAATGAAAGAGGTTAACACAATGAGGCAGTTATATTCTTAAAACCACTACTACTTGCCCTGTGACTAGGAACTTCAATGTAACTCACTGAATTCTGCCAATAGCATTCATAGTAGTAATTAGCTTCATTTACTGCTAAACAGTTACTCAGAGTAAGATAGGTATGTAGAAAAACCAGTGGAAGGCAGAGGCTTCTACCTGTACTACTGCCAGTCTCAAAGTTTTTCCAAACCTCTTAATGTCTCTGCAATGTCAAGGTGGGAAATGCTTTTGTAAGTGACACTTAGGTATTCAAACAGGCGAACTAGAAACAGTGTGGTTACAGCTACATTAGTCAGCAGCACAGACCGACAAGAGCAGGTCTGTAGAGTAGAATGGTTGGTGGTGCTGAGGACTTCACTTCCACACTTTCTACCTAAGCCTTTCCAACTTCTGCTTCCGTGTTGCTGAAATTTCATTGTCAATTAAAGCTGTCAATCAGCTTGAGCTGATTGAGATTTGAATGAAATCAAAGATTTTAATGACACTTGGCAATCCCCAAACTGCTGTCTTATTTGGAATAATGTTCTTCAATATTAGACACCAAAAGAAAATTAATATTTAAATTCAATCCTTTTCTTGTTGCATTGATTCCCCTGCGAAGTAGATGGAAAACAGGATTCCACTAGTACAGTTGGTGAAAGAAATATCTAGAAAGCAAAAAATAGCAGCTTCTACAGATGCAAGTAGATTGACATCTAGTGTGAAAACACTGAACTACAAACCCTATACTGTATATCAACAAGGATTAATTTAAAATAACTAAAATGTATATATTTGTTTAAATGACAAGAGAACCAAATCCTTCAAATACAAGCACCATTAAATCTTTTTTCAAATAGCTACACAGAGCCAAAAACATTGTACTAGTGACTAAGGAAGTGTAGCTTCTTAAAAAGAACTGAGATGTTAGCAGTAAATCTTAAAAGCCAGTAACAGAATCAGGAAAGAAACTCAGACAGGAAGACTAAGGAAAGAAGCACAGGCTAGCTGGTCAAGCAGAAGTTTTTTCTAGCCTTGAATAATGTGAAGTAGAAAAGCTAGAGACAAAGGCAAAACGACTTTGATTTGTTTCAGAGTTAATGACTGAAAAAGATCTTGAATACCTTAATTTCTGTAATGTAGTCCAAACTGAAGAGAGGTGTAAGTAGTCTCTAGACAACTATGTTCTTTAGCACAATGCATATAGCCATGAAAAACAAAGTCCATATGTTGCAGGATAGAGAAATAAAAGGCTTTTCATAGTTATCACACTGAAGATTGAACCTTAGCATCAACATCATTACCCTAGAATTTAGCTTATTAAATATCTTTAGTCAAAGATGCTCTCATTGCTGCAATGTAATCTCAAAAGTGTTGGTCACCTTTTTATTCTTACCAATATCATGTCTAAGGTCATAGTACCACTGGCAGAGATTTTGGACCTAAACACTTTTTCCTAGAAGTTTCAGCCATTTCAGGCCTATTTGCACCTTCTTCTCTATAGTAATTTTGTAAAAGCAGTACCTAAAAATACTATCTTAAAAAGCTGACAGAAGTGCAAGAAGCACATTCACACTACAATTCCCAACCCAGATTCATTTACTGTAACAATACTAAGATATCTATTCCAGCCCCTGCCAAAATTTCCCCAAGCCTATTCATTTCATACCCATATGGCTTAGATATTAGACGCTTTCCAGAAACTAATAATGTCAGCCTATTGGTAATGTTTGTGTGATGGCCCTTGTCCGTACAGCCCCCTTTTTGTGTCACTGTTGAAAACAGCTCTTAACAGAACACACACTTCCAGCCAAAGACAGTTTACAAGCCTCCTACCAAATAAGAGTAGAATTAAACAGCAGCAGCTGAAGCCGTTTGAGACGTCAGCCACGCGTATGTTCTCACTGCAGGTATTCTTAGAGACAACACTCACAGCCTGTCCACCCCGATCCTTATGCTCAGTGTATGAATACATAGATGGATTAAACATTGCTACCTTATTTTCCCCTCAATCACAGAATTTTGGAATTAAAAAAGCCTTTGAGGGAGAGGGGCAGGAGCGTGGAAAAAATTACACATAGAGATGATGCAACCTAAAGACCCTGATAAAGAAATTTTTTTACATATTTGAATAATTGTCCATATTCACACAAGGAAGCTTTCAGGCCACACAGTATTATTTTGCATTTAGCATCACCTAATAATACCAAACTAATATTAAAGAGGAGTCAACAGCAAACATGTGGTACCTACAGGCATCTAAGATAATTTTTCTCTCTCATTAGTTTCTGAATTTCCCACTAGTATTCCTCAGCTCTGAAATTTTTTACTCCTGTTGATTGTCTCAAATCCAAACCCACTGGTGATTACATTGTGTTCTGATAACCTATTGCCCTGAGTGATGGGTAATTGCCAAAATTAATGTAAATGTGATTCCTTAGCTTAACATTAACTCAATATGTTAATCATTGAACAACTGACAATTTCTAATGTTGTAAATATGACCAAAGGCTTGTTTTTACTCAGGAAAACTCAGGACTCAAGGGAACCTCTGCATGAGGAGTCAGAAGCGAGCAATGACTTCAGGATAAGCTCTGGAAATGGTAAATGCATCTGGAAAAATGAAACAGCTGCTCACTGTGCCATTTTTGCAAGGGTACAGGCAGAAAACTGTAAGCCTACACACTGAAGTAGAACTTTCCTGACAGTAACTACACTGTACATGTTAAGTCAAGCGGAAGATAGTTTCTTAGCACTATTTAAACTCTACAGAGTTCTAAAGAGAAAGCTAAAAAGAATTTTCTCAATACCAAAGACCTTGCCAATCTCAAATATATCCAGTTTTGCTCCCCAAGCTAAGGATTTTCAGAAACTGCAAACAAGTTTCCCTGAGGAAAAAAAATCCTCATCTTGCTGATTTTTGTTTTGTGCTAGCAACCCATCAATATGAAACTAACTGGAGAAATGCCTAATAAAGATCCCGGACCGCGCTCAAGATAACTACTCTGGAAACATACTGAAACCAAACGAAAATTACATCTTTTTTGGAACAAACAGCTTAAGTTTTGCTTTCCTTAAATATCTGACAGATCTAGGGAGTAAGTTTCTTTATACTTACTTGACTCCATTCACCGTATCTTACACATTAGGCATGTAGTTTATAGTTCATCATGTTACTTTTAAAGTTCATTCCTACCAAAAGCAGTTTGTGTCTCATGTCCTTTTCACACACCAATCCCAACACTCAAAGTCCTCCTCTAGCAGCCATACTCTGTACATGGGGTACAGAGTTTTCACTGGACACGGCCACTTTAACGACCACCATTATTTAAATGTGATAAATCAAAAGAGGCTTCTCTTCTCCAGGAAGAGAAACAACACAAACAACAGATTAAATAAAACTCCCTACATCCCAAGATACGAAAACTCCACAGTTCAAAGAAAGACTGCAGGAGATGGAGAAAGGAATACTGAATGGATGAAAGAATTGAACACATTCAGAAGCAACACATGAGATTCCTGCTGTGGGGAATCTCCAATTATGAAGCAGTTTCATACCATATTTTATTGGCTCATGAGCTAAACACGCCATGCTATATTTTAACTTTGTTGTGAGGCTGAGAAATTTAGAGCCCCTCTCTAGATTCCAATATAGCTCTGGCTGAACACTTCCCACAAAAACAATTCAGAATTCAGTTAAACTATCAGACATAGATCCAGGATCTGCTTTTTCTTACTTGTCATTAGTATTATACTGAGCCTGATTAAAAAAATAAGACTTAAGTATCTTGGCATTACTTGAATATAATTATTTTGTTTCTTTACCATCCTTTTTTTCTTTATTAGGAGAACTGGATATCAGAAGAACAAAATCTACAATGAACCTGAACAGATATGGCATAGAACAAGAACTACCTGGAAACTATCCATAATACTCTTAGTACCTCCTTTTCACTAAAGACTTGTACTAATCTCACACATTCAGATTTATTAATCAAGTACCAGAAAATCATGAGACCAGCTGAAATCTTCTGACATGTTTGAAATAAAATTCAGATGTTTTGCTTGCCTTTAGGTTTTGGCATTACCTTCACTGTGCCAACTTTTTCTCTGCAATACACAAGGCTCAAAACCTTTCTTTAAAACAGAACTTCAATTCCTACATACCAGGTAAAGCATCAAGTATTGTCATAAAAATCTTCAGTTAGCAATGCAGTCAAATCAAGATGTCATCACTGAGTCATTAGTAAATATTATCAATGTGCCTGAAGACAGGCTTCACAAAACAGGCTGCTGCTCTTCTTTATAGAGCTAACTAAAAATTAACCTCCCTTTCTAGACATTTTTAGACACTTTACCTTATTCACAAAATAAAACACAACAGAAGTTGTTTGCTATACCAAATGCCCTCTTTGCATAATTTCTTAAGTTATAGTCCTTTCTCCCAAAGTAATTTAATTTTTCACCTTTCTTGAAAAAAATGAAAATCTTTCCATCAATATTTAGACGGTTTCAAAAACCCTTTATGGGGCTGGCTTTCTCTGTTTTTAATATATCACTAGATTACTTAAATTTCATCAAGGCACAATTTCTTTGTCATCCAGTCACTTTGTCCCACTATTGTGGTACAAATGTAGCCAAAACTTCAACTTAAATTGCCACAAGAGGAACTTGTTTCCTGTCAACCTGTAGTAGAATCAGAACAACCAGGAGGGCTTATGGATTACAATGTCTGCTGGCCTCAAGACAGCTGCTCTTCTTTCTATTGGAGAGTGACAGAATCAAGGACAAAAAAAAAATTAATCATTTAGAAGTACTTGATTCTCCTGCCCATCTTACTCTTTCCTCTTTGAGCTGGTAATAGAACCTTGATACTTCATCTAATGCCTTCCTTCTAAGTGAACTCACCAACTCCAAAGCTAAGAAAAAAGGTCTTTTTGCTTACTGTATCAACAATCCCATACCCTTAGCAGAGGGCAGGCTTACAAGGTCCTGTTTGAAATACTGTCTACAATGGTAATAATGCACAAGTTAATGTAAATGTGGTGTTTTTTTATTATATATTAACTATTTAAATATAAATACTTGTTTTAAACAACAGTAAGTGGCTTATGTTACATTGCCACAGACTACACTTTTGTCTTTTTAAATACATAGCAACTTTTTAAAAATGCTATGGTCACTATAAAGACCAAGATGGCTGTATAATAATGATACAGAATATACATTATGCTTGTCTACAGCAAACTGAGGGGGAAAGCACAGCACAGCCCTTCCGTTTCGTACTCCTGTATTTAGATATGACCTTGAGATTAATTCCAAAAGCCATTGGCATGTTACACTGCTGATCCACTTTAAGAGTAGGGAGGCAGTTTGAGAGGAGAAAAAGGTTACCAACGACAATGCTCTAAACAAGTGGCATCAACATTAACTTGAAATGGACTGCGTGTTCTGCTCTCCAGCAAGCCTGTGTCACTTCTGTTCATGTTCGTTTCACCACTGCTAGCTTTCACTCACAGATTTGCCTCATCTTGTGACCAGTTGAACATAACAATTCTGGATTGTATTTTAGGAGGTGTAGATCAGACAACTTATTTCTACCTAAAGACAACTGTTTAAAATTAACAGTTGCTACATACCAGATATACTTTATTGACATCAATGCATTACCGAAGCTACTATAAATTCTTTGTCCTTTCCCACTTTGTCCTTTGAGGCTTTTTTCTAACAACAGCAACAATAAGCAGCGCCCACGAGTGAAACCACCATTGCAAACACTTTGCTGCCCTGGAACTTTTACTCACATTAACCAAAGGGACTACATATTTACTGCCTTCGGTGCTCCGGCATTTCTGTTCCTTTTCTTCACTAAAAAATATTGGCTTAGACAGCACATATCACCTAGCAAAGAATAAAAAAAATATGCCATTTCTGTCAAGAGCCCCATATTTCAATGCATACGCTGTGATTTTGGACAGGCAATGAAGCAGAACAAGGCAAAGGTTTCCCATAACAAGTGCCATGATGCAGTCAGGGAGATATGCACAGGCTGACCCTTGCACCAATGGAGTCCCACTAACAACACCTGGGCTCCACATTTGTACAGAAGCTATCCATTTCAAGATTAATGTCATAACTTCTGATAACCACATTAGCTGGAAAAACATGTAGAGCATTTTAGCAAGTTCTATTTTCAAACCACATGGTAACACAGACTTCTTTATGCCTTTCTACGGGGAGTCATGTTCCCGGTGACATGATCCCCTTGGGAGTAGACCAGTTTCCATGTAAGATTCCAACTAAAGCCATTAACTTAATTTTTTACCTCCATTTGGGAAGATAGTTAAGGCACAGTCAGGAAGAGGAGAGCCAATAGCACAACGAGGCTTTTGTAGGGGTGCTGTTGTCAGGGTAAATGCATCACACAGGCCTCTAGTGGGAAGGATTCTTCAACAATCCCTGCACAGGTCAGTGCTGTCCCACAAGCTCCAGCATCCCCTTCCACATCAAACCCACACAGCAACATGACATTTTAACTCACTGGGCAAGGCAAACACTGGCACCTATCTCACCAACATGCTTCATCCCAGGCCCATATGTGTTCCCTACTTTGTAGTTTCCATTGGTCTCCAGCAGGCATACCATACCTGCCTGACAACTAGAAAACCTGCAGTGATTTAAGTCTATTAGATGGCTCCAAACACAATCAAGCAAAATATTTAGTGTTTCTCAGAATGTGTGGGGCTCAATGTCAGCCTTCTACATGTTTCTGGTTGGGAATAACAGGAACATCTCTTAATATTAGCTAAAATAGTAAGCCAAATACTAAGTCGAATAGATTTTTGTTAGCCTGAATTCACTGAGTAACTGTGACTAAGTTCAAGCAAAAGAACTGCTTTCAGAAGATGAGAATAACATACAGTTTTAATGCAAGACTACATGTCTGTTTTTTTAAAAGTCCTGAGAAATCTGCTGTATGTACTCCAACAGCATGGCAGACATAAATTCTGCCTGCTGTTCTGGTCCTACACCAAAACCCTTTAAAAGGATAATAAAGACAGCATCACATTTCATAAGAGATTTCCTGAATGCCTGCTGAGCTGACCTTGTTTACAAGCACTCACTGAAATGATTAATAGCTCGTATGTTCCACTCCACACTGCTATGGCTCAGAATTTTCTGCCTATACTATCCATATGGACATGAGCCAGAAAGAAATTGTCTACGTAATTATCCAATTAATGATGATAAATGCTACCATTTAACAAAAAAATGCCAACTGGCATACACAACAATCACTTCACTTCTATTGTATAAAAACTACAAAAGGCATTTGTTTTCTTATTAATAGCTATAAAACACAAAGTTGAACAGTTTTGTTTCATTTTAAACCACAAGATCAGAAGGGCCAAGAGAATAGAGTGGTGAAGGACTGGAGTGGGAGTCAGGAATCAACTTGAATTCAGTTTGCAAGACTTCTGTGCGATTGAACCAATTAGTTCATCTCTGTGCTACAGGTTTCCATTTGTAAATTAATGCCTTTTCATTCTTCTCTGACTTTATTGCTTAATTTTACTGTCCTTTGGTAGTAGGAATCTCTTATAACATCTTAATAAAGCAGAATGGGGTCCTGACTGACTACAGCGTATGATTTTTTTTTTCTTTTTACTATTTAATATCAGAGGCATTTTGACAGTAGAAAGATATGAATTCTTCTGAACCTAGCAGAAACTGACTGCTCCAGATGGCCCAGAGAAAACAACTGATATATTAATAGAATCATAGAATCATTTACGTTGGAAAGACCTTTAAGATCATTGAGTTCAGCCATTAACCTAACACTAAACCATATCCCAAAGCACCACATCTACAGGTCTTATAAATACCTCCAGTGACAGAGACTCAACCACTTCCCTTGGAAGTCTGTTCCAATGCTTGACAACCCTTTTGGTGAAGACATTTTTCCAAATATCCAACCTAAACCTCCCCTGGCACCTCAAGTTATGCAACGATATAGTCTGAAACAGCCCAAACGCAGTTACTAGAAACTAAATAAAAGCATATTATATGCTGAAATCTAGAGCAAGGTGTTATTCTTCAGTGCTTTATTGCCTTTAGCTAACCATCTTGCAGAAACACAATGACTTTGTTTCAATGATGAGTGAAGAACTGAATATCAATTCCACCACAGATTTGCTGTACGAGACTGTACTGATGCTGCTCCATGCCACAGTTCCTTTATGTAAAGCATGGGAATAATCCATATGTAGCTACTCAACAGGACTGTTTTCAATTTTAATCCACATTTGCGTAGGAATTTAAAAACACTAGTGTTTACTAAAGTTTGCCTCAGCACTCATTCCAAATACACATAGTACCTTCATGGCTATCAACTTCAGCACCATTACAATAGTATAAAGTAAATATGAACTCTATCTTTTTTGAAGTTATACTATATCACTACTGATGTAATTACTATGATGTAAATAACTGCAATAATAGCATCAAACACCCCCTAGGCTGGGTAACAGTAGGTTCCAACACCTGAACTTCAAATAAAACTGTTGAAGTTTCGTGTGAACTGGACAAGACAGAAATCCATTAGATCTTGATCTTTGGGGGATCCCAATACAACACCCTGACACCCCTGGCACACTTAAAAATACAAAGCACTTCAATTTTCAAACCAAGCAGAGATAGATCTCTTTTCACTCATGCTAATAATCAGCAGTTTTTCCTCTAATTGAGAGGATATAGCAGTTAGAGGAAAGCTGAAAACACAGATAAATACAACTGTTAGCAGGGTTCATCACTAGGACAACCAGCATTCAATCAGCTTTGCTCTCCCTAGCAGGTCTCACTGAACACATTGTGGGGATTACTGCCGAGTTTGGGAGGGCAGTAGGATAATATGATATAGCAATCCATGCTCTAACAAAAAGATCTGTAAAAGCAGCCAAATGGATAGCAGTCATTTTGCAAGATCTCATGGGAGCCCTGTCTGCCTGAACTTTTGCAAAGCTGACCACATCCTAGCTTTTTTCAAACAGAAGTAGACATCACATGAGCAGTATTTGTGATGCACAGCAGGAAATAAGAAATGTGTTTTCCTATCACTGAAGCTGAGTAATACTGCTCAAGCACAGTTTCCCAGCCAAGCAGGGCACAGCACACGCAACAGTATAATGCAGCAGCACAAATGAAAATCCTATCTGTGTATATACTCCCAACCACAGACAGGTTACAGGTGTGATCCACTGGAAAACAAGCAGCTGACCTAAGAGTTTGAACAGATTCATCTCCAAAAAGAACTGAATTTGCACTCCAACAAAGTGGTCTTCATGAAAATACACTGCCAGTTTGTCTATGAGGCTGCTGAGGAGCCTGAGCTTTCAAAGTTCACAGCCTCAAGACGATTGTGCTATGCAGACTTGATCAAGACCAATCCTTCCAATGCTTTTGTCTCTGCAAAAAGCTTCTGTAGGGCCAGAGTCCTTACAGCCCTCTGACTGACGAGGAAGATCTCACTTTCCAGGCTCCAGTTCCTGGGTTTTGTCCTGCAAAAGCAGGACAGGTTAGGGAGATCTAAGACTGACAGCAGTTGCTCTTCTCCATCCCTTCTAGAATACACAGCAAACCCACCTCATTTTACTAAACTCTTAAAAATCTCCTCTGCAAAACACTGAGCCATCTAATTATGAAGAAGATTGTAAACCTACTAACTGACTGTGGGGTATAGCTGGGCTGTCTGAAAAGTTTCTTACTACTGACCCTGCAGTCTAATTTCAAGGAATGGCTTATATTATACAATGAGCAGGATTACCATTTGTACAGCATAACAGGATTTCAGGTGAGTTCCTGTATGGTAGACCAAACCTGCTCAGATCCAAAAATATGACTGAAATCTCATTGAATGATTCCTGAGAGAGTTGTGAGCTGGAATAGATTGGGTTTGTTGCTCCAGATGGTTTGGTTTCTAAGTGTATATTAAAATTCTATGGCTTATAGAGTCAAAAAAGGGAAGAAAAAATATTTGTCTGGGACCCTCTCCCATCAGAATGGTCATTAAGAGTTCAAAGAATCTTCCTTCAAACATAGTATCAGCTGCCCATTTTAAAGCCTGCTTGTCTTTTATTAAGTTCTGAATACTTTCTGGACTTTTTCTAGACTGATTTTCTTTGTTACTTTCGCAGTGAGGAAACAACCAGGAAGAGCCCATAGCATCACAACATAGGACCACAAGCCTGAACACCAGTGGAAAGCATTTAAGGTACATAAGCAGAGTATTCATTATAGAGTAAAACAGCCAGCTTTTTCACCCCAGCCACAGAAAAAACATCAAATATCAGCTTTGAAAAGAAAACTTCTAATCCATTACCACCAAGTGACTATAGTAAATAAACTCAAGAGCAAAAGGATGCCAGACCAAACCCATCCTCTTCTCCAAGTTTATGTTAAGTGATTCTCTGTAAAGAGACTTCAGTATCCCCTTCATAGGGGGCACATAAAACAAAGGCAAAGATACACAAAGTAACATTAACTGCAGAATAGTTGGTAACATCCAGCACAGTTCAAGGAAAAAAATCTCAGGGCACCACATCAAGCAAATTAACACTGTAAATCCCTGGAGTGTAAGACAAAAGAGTGGAGGGAGGAGTTGGGAAAAAAGAACAAGGTAAAATTGGGTTATATAATGAAGCTACCCAGCAATATTTTTCTTACTGTTGCAATGGACTACTAGAGGCAGAAAAAAGAGCAGCATCAGAAGCAATTTGGATTTTTTTTTCTCCTGTTGGCAAAGGGCATATCTTAAGTACCCAAGTATGATGCATACTCATCTTCTATAAAAATACGGTAAATAAACTGAATACAGCTTGCCCCTGAATCACAGTAATTTGTGGAATAAAACAAACAGGTATCTCTTAGAAACATAAAAACATCTGTGCAGCATGGCATAAGTAATAAAGATTCTACTTAGAGTCCCAGATTCATCCAGCTAATTAAGTGTTTAAATCCTAGAGAAATGATGCTTTTCCAAGTCAGCATTTTTACCACAAGAATGTTGGTAAGATCTGCACCAGCAAGATTCACAGGATGTGAATAATTACACTAGTGAATTCAGAACTAAATCAAATCCACCCACTCAATGCAGGACACACGGTTATTTATCTACGCCCTCCTTTGTATGCTGTCCATTTGGACTAGAAAATCTTTGCATTCTTACAGAACAGCTTTTGCATCTGGTACTACACATATGATGTAATACATCTGAAAAATATTCCCTCCTGACTTCTCACCAGAAGCAAGGGCTACTACTAGCTTAATCCTGAATACTTTTGCCTAGTTCTTAACGCTTGTTCTGGGGACAGCAGCAGCATTCTTCTGGAGGTCTTTGCATCGTTACATTATGCAACTTTAATATTAGTTTAATGTTGCTTTATCCTGTGGATTTTAAAAACACAAATCTCCAGACCCAGAATAACACCCTTCATCCCTCTTAATATAGAAAAGTGGTCATAACAGGCTTGTTCCCCACTTACTGGACCATTAATCTTCAAACATAATCAGCACACACAAAAGGAAAACAAACCCCTTCAGTCATCAAGTGGGAAGATCAAAGAACAAAACAGATCTAATAATGCACTGTAGTACAACTAATTTCTATTCTATCCCAACTTTTGAATGCTTGGCTTCACAAATTCAGTAATGATCTTTTAACATTGCTCTGCACATTTAATCTCCATTTTCAGACCAGTTAGCTGAATATTCTTCCTTTTTGGTAAGCTTCTGTAGGTTAGAACATCAAGTGGACACCCTTATCAAATTATAAGTCTGTTTAAAGTAATGTTAGTTACTCTTTCAGCATACAAAACATTTGCTAATTCTTACACTTTGCACCTTTCAGAAGGCAAATATCTACTATGATATCTAGCTACAGCATAGATATCCCTGGCTATTTCTTGGTTCATGCAATTGACAATTAGTACCCACCTAAGGAGAAACATCAGAATTTACATGAAACCAAACCAAAAATTTTCACACCAGAACTTACATAACTTTTGACATGGCTTTCTGGACAACACTGAAAAAAAGTTAAAACCACCCTACACGATCTTTGTGTCTAATCTGCTGAAACACATTAGCCTTAAGCAATGCAGTTTTAAAAAGATTTTTAAATGCATGCCCCATTTTTTTTCACTAGAAAACACACTTCAGAATTTGAGGTCAAAGAAAATGTGTTTGAATAAGAAAAGCAAAACAAAGAATTACATTTCTAAAGTTGTTCTTAAGAACCCTATTAGTTGTGTTTTATTTTCAGAATTTGTTTGAAACATCACATGCAAGCTGTGGCCAAGATGCCTATACATAAACTCACTGGAGTTTATATACAGTCGTATGTGTGCCATCCATGCACATGAATAAATTCAGTCTCACCAGCATCTGAGCCTTTTCTACACAGGAAATTATATCGAGTTTCTCAATTCCCTTTCTATCATATTTATGCAATTTGATATAGGCAAACCTACGCAAGCTTTGCCATGTGCCAAGATAAGTGGAAACTATGAAGTACCATTGGTGAAGCACCTAGCTTGATATTTCAAGCTAGAAAACCCTGCTGAGAAGTACAGCAGCTTAGGGTCACTGCTGTGAAAAAAAGAGTACCACAGCTTGTGGCTGTTTCAACAGGGGCAAAGGAAGACTGTGCCTCTGAATGCAATACAGACATTGTCTCAGCAGTCTTGACAGAGTAACCCATATTCAATAGGACAAACATTTAATGCCTTCCAGTTTTATTTCATACTGCAAAAATCCAGGCAGCTTTGTCAAATATAGCATCTACATTAGGTTTCAAAGAAACCTACACTTTTCAAGTACATGCTTTTATTGATAGTTACCAACTTGTTGCCAAAGATCAATTTTTAACTGTGTGCACAGAGCTATTCCCCTTGATAAGATGGAGTACAAAGATCTCTTTTAAAAACACTAGTTTAAACTGAACTTTTACTCATTAGTGTTTCTGTAAATGTTGTGTTGGAGCACAAAAGACATCTAGAACACTCTAGCACAAAAAGCCAGAATAATGGCATTGAACTGCTCCACATACTACTGTATCAGCAACAAGAGAGTATTTTCACTTTGAAAATATCAAAGTATTACACATATTACACAGTAATATCGATTATAATGGATGCTTAGAATGCTCAAATGAATAAAGCATCCAGTAGAAATCAGACATCTTACTGGCATTTGTATTTGTCTCCCAGAAAGCTCAACCACAGTCACTTTAGAATAGTTACTGTGGTTTAATTAAGACAAAATTAGGGTCAAAGTGAGCTTCTGAATTTCAATGTGGATGTGAGAAAGGCATATCACGCTTCTAATTACACAAGAAAATCCCTAAATTGAGTGTTCAGACAACAGTTCCATTTGCCTGTGTTTATAGTACAATACAATACAACCTTGCCTATTCTATTTGCTTTCAACTGCACCAGAGATTTGAGAACTACAGATAGTCATCAGCTAAGAAAACGAAAGCCTGGAATTCTGTTCTTCATGTACTAACACTGCTAAAGGACTTTGCAACATTAATGCAACATCCCTGTGGACCCACCATTTCCAAAGAGGCAAGTCACTAGAGAGACAGTAAAAAAGAGGTTAAGCACCTTCACCAAAATCACATACTGACTTTTCCAAGACACTGTATAGACTAACACTTCTTATTCCGGAGGCACAATTCCGGAAATTCAGTCCTGTTTAAATGCAGGAATAACATCTGGTAGATGCTCTATAAACAGAAAAGGAAAGCAGCTTTGTGTCTTCTCTGTATCTAACATTTAAACAAATATTAATACGTTCACTAGTAATAAGAGCAGGAGACCAGATATGTATGAAAGGCTTGCAACAACTTTTTTTTTTTTTCCCATTACAGAGACCTACAACCGTGCCAAGTGTGCAAAATTAAATTTTTTATGAACAAAAAGCCTTAAAATTTTAATGAACAAAAGGAGTCATATGGCTCCTAAAGCAAACAGACACTTCTGGCAGCTTCAGAGGGAGCTGGAAAGAAGAAACATTCTTCACTGAATCAATTCAAGCATCAAATACCATAAGCTTTTGAGACATGGCCCCCTCCTCCCAACAAATGAAAATACCTCAATAGACATGTAGTCACGGTATGAGACTAACATACAACATGTATTTTAGACTAATAGCTGTGAGAATTAAATACTGCCCAAACTTAGTAACCTTAAGTGTCAATGAGAACATGTGATCTTCAACAGTAACTTTTTTTTTATTCTCAAAAGTGATTAAACTGCTTAGCCTGCACTCCTTCAAAATATTTAATACTCAAAAGATGAAGGAAACATGAGGATTACGCTCTAATAAGCCAGTATTTAGAAAATCCTAATTAACTATTTGTATTACAATCCTGCATCTAGCATAATTTGTTAAACTGTATTTTTACCAACATATATTATTATGAACACTTCAGTGATCAGAAACGGAAGCAGACACTTTATAAAGAATGTCAGTTCCACTGAGCTACTGCAAATTCACAGCAACTCTAAGAATTACTAGATTAAAAAAATCTAAAAGATCATACCATACATCTATCTTTATATCCCAGCAGAAGAAATGGGGATGTGGAGGTGTACTGTTCCATATCCAGAAAGACATAACCATGGTTAAAAGCTTTAGTGGTTTATGGCATTTCAAAGTAAAGAACAGTGACAATCCAGCACAGTCTAAAGGGCAGGATCTATGCCAGGAGTCCACTTCTATTCCTGGCTGTCTCACTGGTGGGCTGTGTGACCTTCAGTGGAGAGCTACACCTCTCTTCCTTCAACCACTCCTGGTCCACAGGGAGAGAACTGCCTTTTGCTGTGCCCCTAAGTGACTAAAAAGAGGGGACTTCACTACAGTGACGATGGCAGATGGCACTGCTATAGAATAAAAAATGGCAAGGGCAGAACAAGGTTAAGCCAGTAGGCCTCCAGTTTTGTGTTGGAAGTATGTAGCTCTCTCCTTCAACTAAGTATCATTGATATCTTATCGGTTTTATTCTAAGAAACCAGTAACAAAAACCTCATATTCTCATTTACCTGACCCATTCCTTGTCTTTGCAAGCAGAGTACAGTTGCTACAATAAACTGCAATTAGTTCTTTATTTATCTAGTTTTGAACTGCTAAAACTCCAAAGAATAAGGTTTAATACTATTCTTTCCCAGGTCATCATCAGTAACATTTAGTAAATTTAATTTGCAGGACCAAGCTCTGAGCCTGCATAATTTAAAGAGTTCACAATTAAAGAAATTAATACCAGCACATCCAGGAAAGATTTCAGCCATACTACCATGGTCCATAGCTGCCTCACTGACAAGACACAAGGTAAATATTAAGTGCTCTGCATCAGAGTAGATGTATTTTTAGAGAAAACTACAGAAAATAAGCATGGCAAAAAGTATCAGTCCTTATAATTTTATAAATGTTTTCTGTAACACTGAAGCATATAATGACCAGTGTTCTTTGCATGATCAACCTCAAATCTAGCAGTTGCAATTTTGAGTCTGTATGCTTTTCTAGAGATGTGGAATGCTAAAATTCACCTTGGCCTACCCATTCCTTGGTCAGGTAAAAGATACAATGGAATTTCAACCAGTGCATTCATCAAACATGGCTAGTAATAAAATCATTCCAGTAATAAGTTTTTACAACCTTTTAACAAATACAACCCTAAAAATGTGTAACTAGGAATTTGGAACCTATTTTAAGCACAACTGCATTCACCTTTAAAGAACAGTAAGAGTTTCTCAACCTACCTAATTTGTTTTAGAAGTAGATCTTTCTTCCTAAATCATCTCTACCATATTTGACCATAAACTTGGTTTCAACCCCCCCCCCCCTCCGCCCCCCAGGTATTTCACTTCCACTGCAATTAGCTCATTCCTCTGACATTCTCCTCTCCAATATTAACAGATTTCTGAATTTTCCTTCTATCTCTGCGACCAACTTCCCGTAATGATTTTTTCCTATGACAGCACATCTTTGGTTACTGTGTCACGCTGCCTCTCTGTCCCCTAGACATAAAAAGTATCTCTGAAATTTTGTACCTTTTCTGCTAGTCTGACATTACCACTTCTTGAATCCGCTGATTCCCAGTCTGCAATCACATTTTACAGATCAGCTGTTGCCAAACCCCAATTGACTTCCATATTCTCTCCCTAATCCAGCAGTATTTCTAACTCTCTGAATTTTTCATTCAACTGCCTTTGTCTTCTTTTCAATAGCAGGCTTCTGGGTATATCCCAGGATGTCTCAAACGTATCGAAAAACTTAAACCACTTCCTTGTCCATATAGATGTCCTCTCCAGATTCATTTCTACCATTATGCCTAGGTTCACATGAAAAGAACTGTTGCAGTTTCTCCTCTTAAAGAACATTTCAATTGAGCTGAAAACTTTAAAATATATCTTTTTAAAATGGAGAAAAGTCTCAAAATACAGAATAAAATCAGTTCATTTTATATATCAACATAAATCGGATATTAACATCTAGAATCTCACTCAAGGAAGCCAGTCATAGTCTAAATATGGAGCGGGTTTTTTATTAGCATTATGTTCCACTTCAATGCTAGTTGGTACAGACAGGCATCTTGGATACGCTTGACTAATGAAACAGAGACAGAATGACAGTTGCAATATTAACTATTACAGGGTTCCCTTCTCCCCTTTTATGTGGTAAAAATCTAGATTTTTCCATGCAGATACATACAGAAATAATTTTAAAGTCTTGTGTCATTGACATATATAATATTAATTCTTCTTAACTGACATCAATATTAAAAATTAAATCATTCAAATTAAATTAGCATGAATTTACTAATTAAAAACAATTTCCAAGACAAGCAATCTATATTAAATATCATGCCTTTCTACAAAGACAGGAAGATTACTTAAAATGCTGATATATACTTCTTGTGTCTAAAAAATGTCCTAGACTTTTACATTTTAAAGTGTCAGCCTGATCTGTAATCTTTTATTTTTGTAATAAATTCTGAACTTGGCAATATATATTACAAGAGACTTATCTTCCTTTTTTAATGGATAACTAATATGTCATCATTCAAAGTTCAAAAAATGCTCATAGGAAAGCAATTTCTACCCTGTCATTGTGAGTTGCTATGGCAACCACCACAATCGATATGAAAGCTCTAACCTCATTCTGATGAATAAAATGGGAAAAAATATCACAACATTCTTTGACTTACAGAAAGGTAAGACTGAAAATGAGCTTTTAGTATCTACGGATTATGGATGTTATCTGTGTGGAGCAATAGCAGCAAACAGAACAGGACTATAAAATACAGAAGGGAAAAAGGTAGTGAAGAAAAAGATGGATTCTACCCTAACAGTCTAAAAATAGATTGACTTCAAATGAAACATGTACAGTTGAAAGTATCTACAGAAAAAAAGCTCCATCTAGAGGCTAAAAAGCAAGGGATATTAAAACAAGCTTACAGGTAAAAGGTTCTCAATACTTCTTAAAAATACTCTCAAAAATGGTCTGCAGGATCTCCTAATTATAATTAAAAATTGGCTTTAAAATAAATTATGTAAAAGTTACCTGATCTTTGAGAATCTAAGTTTTTCATTAAAAACAAACTGAAAAAAAATCTTGAAAGAAAATACCTAAAATCAAAAACTGCTCATTCATATCTTAAGTTTCTTGCATTTCAGTGAAAGTCACACCAAAATCCTAGCTTTAAGAAAATCTGTACATTTTGCTTGTATTCAGTGTGATCAAGATTTCACCACCACAGAATGTAAATTAACAAAGTCAGCCTTCTAGCACGACTCCAATGAAAATCCATACCCATGTTCAACACTAAATGAATGGCCCAATAAATAATGAAACTTCTTGCATGTGCAACACTTTTCAGTCCTCAATCCTTCATATTTACCTATCATTTTCCACTTATTTATGCAAGAGTCAAAATACTCCTGCTAAGCTGTTACCCGCTCCAAAGCAAACTCTGCTTTGCATGTCACCTATCAAATTCATTATAACCATATTTTATGTCTGCAAGGAAATGATTACTTCCATATTTTAGGACAAAATCCAAGTTTCAGCATATCCTTAAACTACACCAGGCTCAGATAAAACAGGCCAGTGCTTTTCCCTGGGAAGATGGGAAGGAACCAAACCCGCAGCCGACTGCTTGCATTAGGAACACTCCTGTGCTGCATCTGCAGCACTAAGTAAGTAGCCTCTGGCTGCCTTCCCACATCTAATTCCTCAATTCTAACACAATGAAGTTGCATTTGACTACCCAAGACTCTCCAAAGACCATCTGGCCAACTGATTTTCAAAACAGATCTTCTCTAACATGCTCTCACTTCACTAGAGAGCTTTAAGTATGGATGCATAGTCATACCTCCAACTCTCCTGCTTAAAATCTTATTTTCTCCACTTCCTACTCATTCTGTTCACTCTCCATCTAGGCTCTACAGGTGCATTACAGTAATGCTTAAAATACATCACCAGGACTGTCCTCATGATTCCTCACAGATTATATTTTACCTTGCAGCCTGCACTAAAAAATAATCACATAAAGGCATTGTTTCTTGAGCCCATACCGGATGCTTCCTAGCTATGCCTCACAATGCAAGCAGTGTACAAAATAGAATTAAAAGGGTCGGAAAATCAGAAGCAAAGGACTGCTGCTGGAAAACCGTTGGCTTAGAGGTCTGCCACACTACTGCTCCAGCACAAAGGCATGCTTTGTTATTCAATCCATGCTTCTGGAAATGTTGAATTGCCTCATGATGCTTTTCCCACATTTTTTACACTTTCCCTATCTTTATCCTCCTCTCAAACCCTTATCCCTCTTTTCCATGCTCCCATCTTGCTTTTTGATTGATTTCTAGCATAAAACGAAGAAGAGACATTTCAAAACAACTTTATTTGCTCTGAATATCAAACGCAATGTATATCAAAAGCTTCAACAATTTTTTTTTCAGTCACAATCCAGCTTGTTGATCCTACTTAAAATTGCATAACAATGAAAAATAAAAACTTTAATTTCCTTTTGGAACAGTCTGTATGCCAACACACCTTTGAGAACAAGCCAAGTCTTGTTAGTCTAATTTTGCAGCTCCATTACAAGAACCCATATTACACACAAACTTTCTGGTGCCGGGGTAAGCACAGTTTCCTTTAAAGTTCATTGACATAGATAACAGGGAAGGGAAAAACATGGCAGAAAACACTGCATTCTGTTCTAATTCATGCAAATACAAGAAATACCAGGACCTAGGCTATGCTTTCACTTAAATCTGCTCAATTAGAATAAATCAACCGACTAGAAATTTTTGCATGAGAAAATACTCCAACAAACAGAAATCAAACTCTGATTCTTCACACGTTCGTTTTCAGTGCTCTAAATTAACTAGAGGGATGGCACCAAGATACTAAATTTACAAAATATTTAGATCAGGCTATTAAAGGTCTAACACTATTTTCTATACAAAAACCCAACTTCGCTTTATCCAAGTTCAGTTTTGAAGCAATTCCTGTGTCAGAAAGAACTGGCCGACTTTGCATGAATAATTACCCATCCATAATAAAGCTTACAAAGGAAAGTTTTACCATTGCTCATTCTTTGAGAGACTTTTAAAAACTCCCAACAATCTCCCTACATACACTTGCAAAAAATTATAGGTGGAAGCAACTGAATTGGGCTTTGTGTTTTTCCAGGCATCACCTCCTCAGGCTTTAAGCTTTTGGAAATTGGCGATTTCCTAAAGAAAACCATACCCATTCTTCTAAAGACACCAAAATATTTAAAATTTATTTCCAGAAGGTAGAGACTACAGGCCTTGATGAAACGTGTATTTATGCATTCATTTTTTTAAATCAGGAAAAAATCAAATCAACTTAAAGGAAAAGGTTTAAATATAAGTACAGGCTGAGAAAGCATTTCAGTAAGTTCTTCAGTCTATTTCTTAATAGACAAGTTTTGAACAATTAAAAAACAGTTCTTTGGTCACATGTATGAATAAAGGCTTTTTTTCATTTCATAAAAAAACAGTATGTTAGGGAAATACACTGGCAAACTGTGTGACCTAGAAATTAAAACTGGCTGATGCTACAGACTATTTTTAAAGCTTAAAGACTTTTTTTTTTTTACAGCTTAAAAAAAGCATCTTCTTAGCTCCTCAAAACTCAAAATGATTATTGAAAATACTATGACATTGCTGGTATGTGAATCTACTTATCACTTTGGATTAAAAAAGCTTCTGTAAATTACTTTAGAAAGACTAAGAAAAAACACAAGAATACTTACATGGCATTTACTTTATCTTCTGGGCCCTGAACTTGGCCTGTTACAGTTCCTTGACTGGTATTTTTAACCCAGCCAACCACTCCTAATTTCTTAGCTTCGTCTTCTGTGTACTGATTTGAAAAATTATGAAAGAGGACAATCAGTGTCAGCACATATACCATGTGTATACCACTTAAAACCCCACTTTCATTTTCATAGCTTTCATAGCATACACTTAAGAAAAAAGAATCATCCATAGATGATGCTCATACTCAAGCATTAAGATATTCCCGTCAGCTCTGAAGTTGCAGCAGAAGCAGCCAACTTTTGAACAAGAATGACATTTTACATATACATAATTACTCATATACATGAGTTAATTCCCACTTCCATTTTCACAGCTTTTAATACTTTTCTTCAAAAAGCTATACATACAATGTCTCCCACCAAGATACTACGCTGCTCGTAATAAGTCATCTTCCTCTTTGCTTTATCATATGTATATGCATAGGCACCTTCTGATGGTGTAGGGCTTTTTTTTTCTTTTTTTTTTAATTCACAGGGATGCCAAAGACTTGCTCCCCTTACTTCAAGAACTCTTAACACAAAGGACGCTACTAATCCCACAGCACTCCCTTGTACCTAGCTCTACTCCTTTCTATAGCTGCTCATTTGCCTCTTCAACAATCACAGTGTCTAAATTCATTAAATTTGCTACATGTACCAACTTCACAGTTCCTTTTCTTCAGTTTCCTTTTAAATCATTTCCACTTCACTTTCACACCTCAAAAATCTATCCCCAGCAGCTACATTACAACTAACAAATAGCAGCAAACGTCATAATCTAATTATACTGCCTTTCTAATGTTTTTTCAATACCACAACAAATTATGGTTTCCCAGCTACTCACTTCTTGTGATGAAATCAGGAACTTCTAAGTACCCTGTGTTTTGAGGTGGTTGGTTGTTTTTGGTTTTTTTTAAACTTTCATTTTCTGTCTTTCAGGTACATACGAAATATATGCATGGTTTTCATACTTTGTCTCTGAACAGTGGAATGGTAGGCAACGGAAAGCCTTCAGATCAATATGACTATATTTCAAAAGATGAAACAAATTTTGGGGTAATCTAGGCAATGAAAAAGCACTGCTTACTATGAAGAATATTTTTCAAGTTGATTATGAGCGGCTTCTCCATACGAACTTGTTCAAAAGCACAGGAATGCACTGACAACCAGCTTCTCAATGCTGCTTATTAGCTCAGGACTGGCACTGTGTTGTGTGTTCACATGGCTCCAGGTCAGATCAAAACAAGGCAGAGCAAGCTTGCACCTGCCCACCACATAATGCGTGGACATACACTTTACACTTGCTAGAATAATTGAATTCAAGCCATACTATATTGCAATCTATCCATTTCAATTGGAATGATACATATAAAATAAGCATAAAAACTTTTAGGTCTAATATTAAGCATGGGCCAACTGTTTTCAGACATAAAACTGTTCCTATTTGGAATGTGCCTTCATTTCTTGGGTTCCTGTGAAACACAAAACTCCCTGCTGCACATTCAGAGCAGGTGGAGATGTTTGGCTGGGATATGAGCCACAGACTGCACATTTGTAGCACATTGTTACAAGAAAACACAACAAGCTTCCTTAAATATAGGTACTATAACTGCATTAAAAAATTAAACTGTAACACATTGTTTCAGCAGCTAATATCAAGATCTTCAGAGTTAACCTTTCTAAGGATTAACATGTTATAATGCTCTTGTGGCTGTTTATCACAAGTAATCCAAACACAATCTTTAGATACTATACAAACAAGCAACGCATTAGTAAGCTTTTAGAATATAAAATATATTTTAATATAACAGTAATACAAATAAAATATTTTTCCTTCTAAATCCATTTGCAATAATAATCATTTAACCTAGAGCTCAAAGTTCAGGTTGGATCTGTTTACGCTCCACAGACCTGCTGCTGTATTTTTAGCATTGGAAATACTACACTGTAAAGCAGAACTGGTAATCAGACATTGCCTTACCATCCTGAAACAAACACCTAGAAAAGAAAGAAAAAGACAGTAAAATAATTTGAAATAATACCACTTCTAGAAATATCACTTAATATAAAGTTACAGTAAACTGCGTACAAGCCATCTGTAGTTTTTTTTACAGGCATTTCAGAGAGCAGTTATGAAATTTTAACATTGGGCAAACTATAGAGAATTTGGGTATAAAGGAAAGCTTTCCCCTTGGCAAACGATTATCTTCATTAACGCGGTTAGCGCATTCAGCTTTCTTTGACGAAGATGTTGCAGCATGCGAATTGCCTTTGACTCAATTTTCACTTCAAAGTTTTGTTGCCAAGGCCGGGGGGGGCCGCGGGACGGAAGGACATTCCCACATAATCTAACAGAAGACGCGACCATAAACGCGAGTAACGCGAAGTGCTTTTGACAGACCAGCCTACGCTCCCCAGGGAACTGGGTGAGCCTTTCAGTGGGGGCGTAAACTTTTTCCCCTTCCCGTTGGGGACGCGGCGGCGGCGGCCGCTCCCTCACACGACGCCATTCGCCTCAGCTCGCGTCGGCTTCCTCGGCCTCGCGCGCATGCGCCGCCCGCCTCAACCGCCACTTCATCCCGGAGCCCGTCTTTACCTTGGACTCGCCCGAACACTTCATAATCCACCGACTTGAGGGCGCCGGAGGCCTTCGCCAGGGCAGACATGGCGGCTGCGCCGGCGAAGGAAGAACGGCTGCCGCTGCTTGCCTGGGCCGCGGCTGAGCGAGGCCGCCGCGCTCCCCTGTACGGCAGCGCGCGAGGCTCAAGCTTCCCGCCTAAGCGGCCGCCTCACACCGCGGCGTCCCGGGGATGGCGGGGGGCGGGGCGGGGCCACACAGGAGCCCCCTAAACTTGCCGCCCTCAGCCAGGGGTGGAAACCACCACCCGGGAACGCCGCTGCCCCCGTGAGGGACGCTGCCCCGCAGCGCTGAGGGGAGCTCAGCCGGAGCACCAGCTGCAGTCAATGGTGCGTCGTGAGGTACTTACCGCGCCCCCAGAAAAGCGCTATTCCCTCCCATGTTTGAGGGGAGAACTGCGTTGAGAGGACAAAGGTCCGAACGAAACCGTCTCCTGTGTCAGGGCGGGTGCAGCAGGCATGGACACCCGGCCTCGTTTCCCACCTCGAGCATCCCAGGTAGCCAGCATTGGCCTTTTTCAGGGAGTTGCAAGAATCATTGAAACATGTATTTGCTGTACATGGCTGAACTAAGGTCATTTTGACTGGTAAGTGGAAAGTAAGGCTGTGTGACTGACTTTTCTCACATCTCCACATTACTTAAGTTTTCACCCAGAGTTTCAAAAGCTCATTTCTCTTGCTGAGGCAAAGAGCAAAGCCAGCAAGGGGCCGGTCTCCTCAGCCGGAGCAGCAGGCCTGGGAGTTAGAAAGCTCACCTCATGCAAACTATTCGCCTGACTTTCAGTGATATCTATTAGTGCTCGAGTTTTCATTAGCAAACATTTCCAGAAGCGTTTGCATGTAATTTCTTTTATGTGGATGTTAATGTGCAAAAATACAGGCCAGAAATTGGTTGTTTAGTAGGCTGAATCTCCAACCGAACACCACAAAGCTTTTTCTTTGAGGTGTTCTATGCCTGCTTGCAGCTTAACTTTTTTCTCACCCTCCCACATTTGCTTTTTCTAAAAAATGTGTCTTCAGGGAGAATTCTACACTAGAAACAACATTTAACCAATCTCGGGAGATAGACTCAACTTTCTCTTACTCAACGAGATACAAAGGCAGGTTAACCATGACTTTACAATAAAAAAATCAAAATAATAATTTTATTTACTTTCTCCATTAGGCAGTTCCGTCCCTCACACCATTTCATGTCTTAGCAGTAATGGAGCATAACCTGACTTCTTTACATGTTTGTATCTAAAGACTAGAAGGAAGTTAAAACTAGATCAAGACCTGGAAAAATTCAAAATTGTGTCCTGAGATGCATCAATTAATTAGAGAATTATTCAATTCAGTGCACAGCAAAAATATTCACGTTGTTTCAGAACACTTTCAGTATCACTGGGAATAGGAACACAATGGAAAAAGTTTCATAATTTGCTTTAACTATATAGCATTAAATCAAACCCTTGCCTTCTACAGGGGTCATACATTTTGCTAGTGTGGAATCAGCACCATTTTGTTTTTAAAACCAATTCTGCAGCAAGGAACAGAATGCAGTATAGACTGAAAATCTTTTGTCATTTACTGCCATCTATCAGCAGTGAAGAGCAAAACAGGTAAAAAATAAATTTACAATAGCACCTATTTACAGTAGAAAGCGTTGTAATGCAAACCTTGAAACCTAGTACTGATTACGCTTTGCTGTCTGCACGTTCCCGTACTGGTAATGGCAACCTTTGTTTTATCAAAAGAATCTTTGACTTTTCAAGTAAGTTTTCTTGATGTCACTCAGGGCTCCTCATATCTGCACTGACTCATTCTCAGGATAGGGTTCTATTCCTATCCCCGTCCGTGAGAGCTTCCTGGCTCAGTGATACTAATTTCCTGTCTTCCTACTACTATTATCTTTTTTCAGCAGAGTCAGTTTAAGAGAATTTTTTTTCAATTTGCCATGAGAACATCTTGCTATTCCTTCCCTGTGCAAGTCTGAGTTTCTCATTATTTCATGACAAGGAGCAGAGAAACCACGCAGAGTCTGAAGAACTCCAGAAGATGATAACTAATGTTTTACAGTCCAGTCCAATCAATATAACTTAACAAACAATATTTAAATACTCTAATTAGCACATGAGCTCTAGCATACACTATCAAGAAATGTAGACGGCCTGTATGAAATCAGTAAAATTCTGGATTTCCCCCTCCCCCCCCCTTTCAGCTGTTTCCTTCAGGGTGGTGGTATTGGAAGAAGAATCAGCTGGTTGCACTCCCTAAAGCTACAGCCAGTTGTAAAAAAAATGCTAAACATCTATATCTGTTAAGGCACAAGAGATATTCTTTGATTATACTGCAGAGGAATGCAAATGATTATGAACATTTCCTGCAACGAACAAATTGTTGTACCTTTAGGACGAGCTTGAGGACGAACAGAGAGTGTAAGGCCATAACATCCGTAGATAAAATACAGTCTTTCATACGGCTTCCAGTTTAGCTGTTACCACATGCTGGATTTAGTTTACTACTCAGTAAATAAGGGTGACCTTTTATTATTACTAAAACAAAGCAGCAACAGTAACAATTAATCTTAGTGAGAAATTCCAGGTGCTGCAGTGAATTCCAGTGAGGACCATTATGGTACCAGTTTGCCCCAGCCTTTGCTGTGCTCACAGCAGTTGCTTTTTCAAGATTCATCTCCTATTTCACCATATTAATTTCACTTTTCTGTTTGCTACATATACCTGTTAATTCAGGTATATGCTAGACAGCTTTACTGTCTCTTTCAGAAGACATTGTTTTGTGCTCTCATTTCTGCTATACAGATTGACTTTCACTCCCAGCACAGTATCATCTAGGAACAACTATTATTGCAGCTTAAGCTTGTACAGAAGGGTTTATTCTGCAAGGTGCTTTACTTGGCAAGCTTTTCACAGCTGGTGAAAACTCTATTGCAGATAGATCTAGTTTTACTACTAGGTCAGCTGTCTCTACTCTGAGCATTAAGCCTTTAAAATTTCCTCCCAGTACTTTAAGTGCAGTAAAATTTTCCCACTCTCCTGTTTTCAATCATACCATAAAGAAAGGATATAGTAAAGAATATCATCACTGGAAAACACCGAAAACCTGCAACTGTGCCATCGCAGCCAAACATCAGGGAATAGTGTATGTGTGTCTATGCAAGAAGCTGAGGGTGACCCCAGCACTTAAGTGACAGTCCCACAGTACCTGAATAGGGCAGGCAGAGTTAGAGGGTGGCAGCAGGGTCCACCCAGGAGCATTAGAAGATTAGGCTGGAAACACAGCTATAGCATAGAGGTAGGGTTCATCCAAAAGGCAAGGCTGAAGGCAGAACTGAAGACTAGTCTGCCTGTAACTTGCGGGAAGTAAGCGTGCTCAGCCCTGAGCTTAAATGGAGCTCCTGGACCAAGGCACCAAGGAGTTGTGGTTGGGTTCCAGATGAGGCTGGTCAGGATAATTAGACCTATGGTGCCCTTGGCACTGACCACTATATAAAGTGGTACACATATGTATATGTAGGTTTTTATATATATAGTTTTTATAAAAGATTCTCTTATTTATTAAGTTTTTTTTTTGGTAGTTAAAGTTATTTTGAAAGTTGTAGGCTTTGCTATTTACACTGTTTGTTCATTTCTGGCAGAGAGATTTCTTTCAATACCCACTGCTCCTGCTTTCTCTCTATGTGGCTGTGACCTCACACCACCATATCTACTTGATGTTTTCCACTCCTAAAATTACTGTCTTTGATGTCCCATCGGGCACGTTATCTCCCACCTTGCTGTCTTAATTCATCCTTCAACTTGTAACTATGCTGCTATTTTTCTGCACCATTTTAATTTGACATGGCTCATCCTCAGACATGTCCATGATTGCACTTCTGCTCTCCCACTACCTTTTTGTAGGGTTTCTTGTACAATCTACAAACTGTTTACATTCCTGACTTTTCTTTGGAGTTCACTCCTCTCTCAGCCATCAGCTTGCTAGCTGATATCTTTAACCATACATTTTCTTTAGAATTTTTAATATTTGTGCAACTCTGTTTCATCACACTTTATCTGAACCAAACTCTAAACCTGACATCCTTGCAAATAGTCCCCAGCTGATTTTGATGACTGTTTTCCCAAAGGATACCAAAGCCCCTAGATAAAAGAAGCTACTGCCCTTGTTACCTAGGGAGTTTTGAATGCTTAGGAAGGAAGTTAGAAGCTATGTAAGCTTAGTTTGTACTTTCTATTGTTTTGGGGTTTTTTTGCTTGGTTTCTGTCAAATGCAATGTATATCAGTCTCTCTTCTATCCTTTAAAATAATGCCCTACCCTTCCTTTATGCTTAGTTTTTCAAGTAAAATTAATTTCTCTTTTCCTTGTTCCTTTATCGCACTTTCTTCTCTTAAATTGAATTCACTCTCGTTACTTCATTTTTGAATAAAAATTAATAGGATTTATATCTTTACAGGTTTTACTTCAAGTCGTCCAAGCTTCTTCAGTGTCTTTATTTTGCAGTCCTTGATTATATCACATCTAAATATACCAAAAGCTTTTTGAAGGCTTAATCTTGACCAGCTGTGAAATAAAAGATGGCCTCATTTCATCTCATTTTTACCTCTTTCTGTGGATCGCTGGCTATCAGTAGCTGTCCTCTTAAGCACTAAAGATCAGATTTAGAAGCCTGAAGGACAGGACAGGCTCACAGTAGGATTCCTGAAAAGCCTTAGTCTGCTTTCTTCTGTATAAGATATAAAACAATAGCTTGTTGCAGAACTACTGAATTGAAATGTTATAATCAGGCAGAAATAAATACAAAACAACATTTATTCCATACACGTTAGCACAAGATAATGAAGTGTTCCTAGCCTGTAAGGGTTTTGCTAATACTTTTATCAGTAGCCATGAGTCACCTTATTTGGAGAAAATTAAAAATCAAAAGGAATGGATGTAAAAGTGTCAAATGAAGTAAAGATTTTGGCTTCGTGTACCTTTCACATGGTATATTCATGTATCATAGAGACTCTAAGCACTCTGTACACAAGCGTAGAAAAAGGGTGTCTGTTAAGAGAGAGCATCTGGTTATAAGTTAACAAGCCAAAAAATGAGTAGTGTTTGGCAAAAATGAAGTGTCACGTTGAAATAAAATAACATAGGAGGAAACTGTTTTTTCCTTAGCTGCATCATAAACATTACTTTTTACTGCAGAAATGCAAAACTTGAAATTCAATAAATTTCATAGAATCTTTGAGGATGATCTATCTGGATACTTAATTTGCAATTATTACTGTGTAGTATAGAGAAAAACTTTAACAGAATGATTGAAAGAAATACTGCATTCCATTTTGAAAGAGGATTTGATTACCCTTCTGAAAAATAAAAATGAAATATTGTTGAAATAATAATGCGTGGACAAAAATAAGAAATGCTAAAATATTTACTTGGTGGTTGACTGATTAAATATGTTATAGATTAATCTGCAGCATACCCATACCACAGGTAGGTGACCTGGTTACAACACTTCTCTCCTGATCTCCTATAATGCAAGATCCAAATCCAGCAATCTGATCTGTGTGGGAGGACCCACACACCTGTGCAGAGGCTCACTTAAGCCAGCAGAGTGTCATACAGAGGAAGGGTCATGCCTACACAGATCAGCTTACAGCCAAACTTTGTGTGGATGGGACCTAAATTTGTCCCTCTCATGCTCTAAAACCATGGACTCCTTAAATGAAGTAACACAAGTTATATGGTGGTGGATACAAAATTGTGAAGCCATTATTTTACTGTGGCTAGACTATATTGTGTAGATTCTGTGCTACTTCGTGCTTTTTCAAACAGTTATTTTGAGAGCCTACATGTAGAATAGCCATGTTCCTGTACAGCAAATTACATAGAAAACTTCTTGTTTCATTAAAGCCCTAATTCAGCACATCCTGATTTAGTCTAGAGCATTAAGACTTACCAACTGTATTTTTCCCTACAACAAGCTATTAATTTTGAGTTAAAGCAGCAATCCCCAAAGTTCTTTTGCTTGTGAACCTAATCACAGCTTGATAATTTTGTTTGCCATTATATATACATATGAATATTTGATGAAACTAAACTTCTGTCCACTTTTCAATGTGGTTTTTTTTAATTGTTGCCATGTCAGAGTCCTTAGTTTACTTAACCCTCCTCCACATAAAAATCTAAGGTAGTAAACCACTAAACTTCCATCAACAAAGCCACATGAAAATAAAGTTCAGATATTTCAGTTAAATTAAAATTTTTAAAGTATTTTCACTGATATATAGAAAGATAGAATCTTCAGGTAAATCAGCTCTAGTTAGTAGTAGTAAAAAATTTAATCTGAAAACATAATAAGGAACTAAACCACTACATAAAAATAAAGGCTTAGTATGTGGAAATCAGCCCTGAAGATTTGCATCATCATTGCAAAGTTCACTAAAATCATAAATTGTTGGTAAATTAAAACATGAGAATATGAGCTAATGTATTCCATAGGAAAAAAAAATCCATCTCAAACAAAAATGTGACTGATAAAGTTATACTATTGAATTCTAAAACATAAGAATTAGAGGGTGCAATTTGGAGTTAAGTCCTATGATGGCATGATGGGTCAAGTAAGTCTTGGCTTGATGAGTAAATCCAAACACAAACATACCTACTATAATGCCTGCAAGCATTTACATTTAATGGGTATAATTTAATTACAGAAGAGAAGTATAATTTGACTTTATAAGCACTTTGTGAACAAAGGGACAGTTTAACCATAATAATATTTTAGTTTTGTGAATCCAAGACCGAGGAGTTTTATGCACATTAGACTAGATCCTAAACTAACAAACATGTAAAAGCAATATTATTCAGGAAAAAGTTTATTCTGCATGCAAAGAGAATGTTAAAATTCTTTAACTTGGCAAGCTGCTCTTTTGGTGTTGTCTTTGTGATCTCTATTTTACCTGGATTATCATTTAATGATTTGAAATGCCATGCTTCCTGAGGTTTCACTGGAGACATCAGTGAGCTCCAGAGAGAAAGTGTGAAAGGATTGGGGCTTGGTGAAGAAGGGAAGGGCAGGCCAGGCTGTTCTCTTACATTTAGAAGGAGCGCATTATAAGTGTTAGTCACATGGTATGATAGGAAAGCGGAAGGAGATTTAGCTGATGTTTTCTTTATGAAATATCCATTCATAGGAAACATTAAAATTTGCAGAAAACATTGATTTAGATGTTTCTGATGGTCGTGGTCATTTAAGGCAGTTCTTTATTCCCATTGAGATATGGAAAATTTAAACATCACCCTTCCCACAGCCCCTAGAACAATGATGTCAGATTTTGTGGAGGATTTAGGGTTCTATAAAAGATCTAAGAAAGCACAAAAGAGTGTGGGTTGGTAAAGGAATGGTTTATAATGGAGGTGGGTTGACAGCTACTACATTTTGCAGTTCTGTGAAACTATTTCATTCATTCTTATTCTTAGTAGGCATTAGCCTACTATTTATTCTTAAAAGCAACAAAGAGAAACGCTAATTAGCATTTCGAAATCTTGAAATGTATTACTGCAACCTGTGTCATCAGGTATTTCAATCAAGTCTTGGTGAATTGATTACTGCTTCAATTCTTGGAACTGGGTTACTTCAAAAGCTTAAGTTACAATTTGTGTTGAAATGGATATTATGAGCTATCTGCTGTTATTACAGGGATATCTGAGAACCAGTGATGGCCAAGCAACTGGTGTTGATGGAATGGGGGGGTCAGAATAGCTTCTTAGATTTAGCAATAAATATTGTCATATTGTCATTTTAATACAGATATCCTCTGGCAAAGTGAATAGTCTGCTCCAAAAATTTACTTTAAATTCCCATAATATTGCCTCCTTAAATTGGTATGTTGAGTTATTATTTCTGCTAGAAAAATAAATGGTAAATTAGTAATAACAATGAAAACATGTTGATATGCTCATCTTGCTAAGACTAAAAAGCGAGAAAGCATGAAAGACAGTAAGTCCATAGATACTGTCTATATTGTCACACGTGAAAACTCTCAGATGATTTCAGATGGTCCTTCTATTCTCTATTCATAGTTCCCTGGTACACTACTTTATACTGGCAAGAGTAAGCTGATAAGAATAACAATTCTTTCCTGAAGAAGCAATGTTTATGTACTCTTTGGGTCCATCTGCCTGTCATATATTTCTCCATGTTGAGTCTGCTGGGCAACTCCAATCAAATGAGAGGAGTATGTTTTAAGGACATTAACTTGCAACAAATGTGGTGAAAATCAGGATCTAGATGAAGGAAAATGCTCTCTTGCCTCTGAAAGGTGGGATGAAGCCCTAGAAACACATTTATCTAGATGTAGAAGGCAAGGCCTAGTGCGTGCAAAAACAGACCCCTACAGGGGGGGTCTGGTGTGCCCTTTCTTTTGTCCTAATTAGACAGGTAGCTGCTGTCAGACAAAAACTTCCATCCATTCTTACACTATCTTGATGCCATCTTCCCCACCCAACCTAGTAGAAAGGTCTGATAAAATGGGAGGAATCAGCATGATTTTTTGTAGCAAGAATTCATGTTTTGAATCAACTTGAATGCTTTTGAGAAGTCAGTGATTATATGGAAAAAGGTAATCTGGTTGATAGCGTGTTTCTGGATTTTTATGAAGTTTTTGACAAAATCCTGTATTAGATTACTCTGAGCAGTAAAAGCAAGTGCCCTTGTGAAGTATGGAAGTATCTCATTAAACAAAATGACTGGGCATTAAAAAGTCAGACTAAATTCAGTGTTATTAATTAAAGTAATGTGCAGAGAAAAAGCACACTAAACTATGCAAACACAGTGGTGGTTTCTGGATGAGCTAGTTATTATTCAAGAAAGAGATTCTGGAGTTACTGTGAACAGTTTTATGAGAAGATCAGTGTAATGCTTAGGGGTTGTCAAGAAAAGTCCTTAGGAGAAGAAGGCTAACACAGCAAAACAGAAAATACCCTTTGGTCACTGTGCAAACCGTGGCTGTACGAAATATCCTGTTCTAGTCATTCCTTACCTCAAAAACAACAGAGAAGGCAACAAACAAAATCAGTATAGATGATCTGAAGTCTAGAACAAATTCATATGAAGAAAGACTAAATAGACTAATATTCTCCTGTGTCTTCTTGAGGCAGAATAATTAGTCTGTCCAGGGAATACCACATAGGTCTGTATAATGATAAAAGGTGAATAGACCTCATTATTTCTCACATATAAGACCTTGTGGGCGTCAATCAAAATACTGGGTAACAAGTTTATGACAAACAAAAGGGAACAACTTTTCACACTGGGCACGAATCAGAAATTGTGGCTGCAGAACATGGATGCCAAAACATAATGAGCTTAAAAAGCAGATGAATGAGAGGATGAAAAACCAATTTAGGGCTATTAAGCACAATGCAATACCCTGTGACTCAGGATGTCTGCCTGTGAACTGAAGAAAGTGGAGAGCATACAGAGGGGAAGTAAAATTGTGTGCATGCTCAGTTCTTAGTCTTTAGTTCTCAGTTTTAGTCTTGCCACAGGAAACTGCTCTTGCACATTTCTGCAGCAAAGATTGAGGTCAGTCTTAAAAAAACTGAAAGCTTTCCTGGAAAAAAGAAGTGTTTGTGTGGGCTGGAGAAAAAAGGCACAGAGCCCGGGAATCTAATGAGAAAAGAGAGTATTTCAGTTTAAAAAAAAACAAAATGAGGGACCGAGAAGGAGATACTGAACAAAGCAACCTGCATTTTGGTCACAACAACCCCAGGCAACACTACAGGCTCAGGGAAGAGTGGCTGGAGCTGCCCAGAAGAAAAGGACCTGGGGGTGTTGGTGGACAGCTGGCTGAACATGAGCCAGCAGTGTGCCCAGGAGGCCAAGAAGGCCAACAGCATCCTGGCCTGTGTCAGGAATAGCATGGCCAGGAGGAGTAGGGCAGTGAAGGTGCCTCTGGACTGGGCACTGGTGAGGCCTCACCTCAAGGGCTGAGTTCAGTTCTGGGCCCCTCACCACAAGAAGGATGTTGAGCTGCTGGAGTGTGTCCAGAGGAGAGCCACCAAGCTGGTGAGGGGTCTGGAGAACAAGTCCTACGAGGAGAGGCTGAGGGAACTGGGC
>JAOXNO010000024.1:5391137-5446225 GCA_028565335.1 Limnodromus scolopaceus
TCCCACCCTTCTTGTGGATGGGTGCATTTGCTAGGCACCAGTCAGCTGGGACCTCCCCAGTTTGCCAGGACTGCTGGAAATGATGGAGAGTGACTCAGTGAGCACTTCCCCCAGCTCCCCCAGTACCCTCAGGTGGATCCCATCTGGGCCCATAGACTTGTTCATATCCAGTTGTTGGAGCAGGTCCCTCACCATGTCCCTTTGGATTACGGGGGTTTCATTCTGCTCCACACCCCATCTACTAGCTCAGGGGTCTGGGTGCTCAGGGAACTACTAAAGACTGAGGCAAAGAAAGCATTAAGTACCTCAAAACATGCCAGAGAGCCAAATGTTATGGTTGAATCTCAAACAGGGAGATGATGAAGACTGTCTCACAACTTGATAATGGTTATTTTACGTAGACTTTTCCTGAAGGTCTTGACAGGTTCTGTTTGTGCAGAAATGCTGTAAGTAGCTAGCTTTTTTATTGCCTGATCTTCCTGCAGTTTGTGCCAAATGCTGAAGGTAAGCATAATTCAGAGCAATGATCCGGGGTATTCTGATGTGCAGTGTGTCGACGTAAATGTTTAATCCTAAAGTGCTTGTTGTGGTTTTTTTTCCTATTAGGAAAAAAGAACTGCTTTCCA
The DNA here is from genome assembly GCA_028565335.1 of Limnodromus scolopaceus. Classification (NCBI taxonomy): domain Eukaryota; kingdom Metazoa; phylum Chordata; class Aves; order Charadriiformes; family Scolopacidae; genus Limnodromus; species Limnodromus scolopaceus. The sequence continues at coordinate 5,391,764 of JAOXNO010000024.1, forward strand.
GGGATGATTTAGAGTTACCATGGAGACCACTTTATGACATGTTGGAAAGGATATTATACTCCAAAACGGAACATCTTGGATTAAATTGGTTTCCCACGTAAGTTTGCATTTTAAAACATTTGATAGGGAATAAGTACCTGTAATGCTTGAAAGTCCTTGAAATTTGCTTTTAATATCTGGAACTTGATACACAGTAAATATTTTGCTTATATTTTCATGAAGTACATTTCAGTAATGGCATGCAAGACTGTACGAAGTCACGTATATCCTTCTGCCAATGAATTGTGTGTTATGATGTTCTTCTCTTTGTGAATGTGATTGAGTTAATTTCTAAATATACTGGAACAGGGATCTTCATCAACTTGTTTTAGGATGATAACCAACAGTTTAACAGATTTAATGTTAAAATTTTAACGGTGTTCAGGTAAAATGCCTGCTGTTCAGTTTTAGAACACAGTAAGTGTTGGGGAAAATAAAAATTTATACTGTGGTTAAATATATGTACTGTGAGCATTTCCAGTATCCGTAATGTAGGTGTAGATCAGTATGCATACAAAGAAAAGTGATGTGCCTTCTGTAGGAAATACATATGTGTGTGTGTATATATTTTCAAAGTGATGTTATGATATGGAAAAGTCTTTTTTTTTCCCAGTTAAGAATTTTAGAAGTGTTCTGCTGAGTTTAAAAATGAAAACTTGTTTTCTTTGCTTTCTTTACGCTGCCAATCCCTCCCCATGTCAAATTTCCAAAGTTACAATTTTTCTAATAATTCCAATTAGACAAGGCCCTGCTCTATAAATTGCAGATTACAAAATATATCATATAGATATATTTTTAAAATTTTTTTTAATTGAAGCTTCATGTAAATAAATGCAGGTGAAAATACTTAATTGGTTTAAAAAAAAAAAAATTTTATGTCCAGGGATATTAAATTACTACCACCGCTTCCTTCTACTGAGTGGAAGATGCTATTGCTGAGAGGTGACATGAACAGAAAATACATGTAGCCTTGTAACTTGTTATGGAGCATTTCATGCTGAATTTGGCTACATAGCTGGAAAAATAATTTTGCTTATTGTAGATATTACTTGCCAGTGAAAATCCAAAAGAGCAGAACCTTTTTTAGTTGGTTTGTTTTATGCGTATGCGAGCACCTATTGAAACTCCTTACTTTGCTCTGTGGGGATGTTGACTAGTCATTTTTCATTTGCTGTGTGAGAAAGTAGCGTTAACGGGGAAGAAACTTCTCCAAGAGGGAAAAGAAGGATATGCTGGGAGGAGGATATCAGTTGTGATGGTCTGTCTGAAACTCTTAACTTTTATTAACTGTCTTAGATATCAGACACTCAACCTTAATATGCAGTGCGATTTGTTCTCATAAGGTGTTTTTTCTTTTTTTTTTAACATCAGTTTTGAGGGGTATCTTTTTGGTGGAAGTCAAGAGATATTTTTTTAAAAGTTGATTTGATTTATAGTTGTTAATTTAACTACTGTTTTAATTATTTATTTTTTTTTTTTTACATTCAGTTCATATCGACCAGGCTTGTCTTCACCTAAAACATTTGTGCTTAATGTATTACATAGGTGGTAAGAATGACTTTTTGTTTTGTTCAGCTCTGGCCGATGTGTAATCTTCTGCATGTTCTGTTAGATTGTAACACTTGTCACACAGGTGTAATTTTCTGCATAAATAATTGTATTGGAAAACAATGTTAACATTACACCACTGTTTATGAGAATGTCGCACTGTATGTAAACCTTTCTAATTGGGGAACAAGATAGTGTGTGTGAAATGGCTGATAAAGTGGCTATATGCTAACTAATTTAACCAGCATATATATTTAAAGACTCAAATGAAAGATAAAGTTTACATTTGAATTATTGCTGTGTCTGAATATGGACAAAATCAGTATTGATGTGGGAGTGCATGTCACCGAGTAAGTGTACCTTACTATTAAAAACGATGAAATCATGGAAAGTGCTTTAGCAGTGAGGTAATAGGGTGGAAAATACACCCAGCAACAGTCTCGTAGCTGAAGTGTGAAACGAAGTTTCTGTATCAGAAGAGTTTACTGTGAATTTTTGCAGTGAAAACCATATCAGGAGGTTTGGTGTATTCAGAAAATTGGTATTTCAGAATTCAGAAAACTGGTATAAGTGGAATTGCAGAGGTGTTTTGGTTGTTTGGGTTTTTTTGCTTTGGTGTTTTTTAGAAAGAACTTTTTAGTTGTCCTGATCCAATGAGAGATTGATATTTGGCTCACTGTAGTTTGAAATTCACTAAAATAATTTGTGAAACTGCAGCTGGTTAGTCTCTTCATTGTCTAAATTTAAGCTCTTGTAATGGAGTGTCCACTGCAGGGCTAGAATTTCACTTAAGGTCTGAATCTGTCCTCAAAAACTGAAAACTGTGCTTTTAGTGTTTTTTTGATGATGCAAGAGTCAAGAGTGTCAGCTTGTGTTAATTGTTTTAACTGAAACACATTTCCCTTTGAAAATACATGTGGGGGGAAAAAAACCCAGATTTACAAATTAATATCGTCATGTCCTTTCCAAAAGAAGAAAATGATCCAGTGCCGTAATGATGACTAGTGATAGGGGTTAATGGTATTGTTGAGTGTTTTTTAACGTAATAGAATAGAATCATAGAATAGTTAGGGTTGGAAGGGACCTTTAAATGTCATCTAGTCCCACCTCCCACAAGCAGGGACATCTTCAACTAGATCAGGTTGCTCGGAGCCCCATCCAACCTGACGTTGAATGTTTCCAGGGATGAGGCATCTATCACCTCCCTGGGCAACCTGTTCTGCTGTTTCACCACCCTTATCATAAAAAATGTCTTCCTTCTATCTATTCTAAATCTTCCCTCTTTTAGTTTAAAGCCGTTATCCATTGTCCTATTGCAACAGGCCCTGCTAAAAAGTTTGTCCCCATATTTTCTGTAGGCCCCCTTTAAGCACTGGAAGGCTCCCGTAAGGTCTCCCCAGACTCTTCTGTTCTCCAGGCTGAACAACCCCAACTCTCTCAGCCTGTCCTCATAGCAGAGGTGCTCCAGCCCTCTGATCATTTTTGTGGCCCTCCTCTGGACCTGCTTCAACAGATCCATGTTCTTCCTGTGCTGAGGGCTCCAGAGCTGGACACAGGACTCCAAGTGGGGTTTCACCATGGTCATATCCCTATGGGCCAGACTTAGTAATAATAAGCTAATAATTCTTCCGGTAATAAGGAGGAACTAAAAGCAAAGAAAGCTGAATGGGAGGAGAAGTTTTCCTTTATGTCATTAAATACACTGTTGTTTCAGTAATTAATAGGAGATATCTTCCAGTGTGAGTGGCTGCATTATCTCTCAATTGCAAAGGTTTTAATACCTTATCCAAATGGTCAGCATTAAATACCTGAGCAAGGGTAGGAGTAGGAACTACAGTAGGCTGATCCAGTTCTGTGTGGTTTATGTATATAGCTGTTTGCTGTTGTGCTCTGTTAGTCCGTGGCCGGTTTAGTAGTAGAATAGCATACGGAAATTCATGAGTGCAATAATGATAGATATTTTTTTAGCAATTCTGTAGTAATGGGCGTGCAGAAAGTCAACAAAAGTGGAAGAGAAGCCACTGCTAAAATGTTTGGGAGAGATGATTCAAAATGATAATGAAAACAGTAACCACCAGTTTCTTGTTCTCCCCAGCTATATTGTCCTGTCCTTTTCTAACTAGTAGTCCTCAAATGGGCATCTTTCAAGATGTCTCTGTACTTGGTCTGTACTTTAACTGGGTCTTAGATGGAAGTTACCTTAAGTACAAAACTGTCTGCTGGTGATATTTTCTTTCTAGCTTCCATTCTAAATTTGTGATCAGAAGGCAGGAAGGGACATCCCTTCCAGTTTTTCTCCTTTGCTCTCTTCCACTAACAAATGCTGATACCTGACTGAAAACTTGTGAATTTGAAAGCCTTGTTGATATCTGGCATCGGGGTGTCTTAAAATTCTTGTCATTCAGATTCACCTTAGTAATGGTTTACTTCAGTGGAGTGTGATCGTATGGGGATTGCATTTTTATGTGTTTTGTCACACAAACCTTTTTCGTGTTAATCTTTAATGCTCATAAGGAATGTTGCTGGTTCATGCTTTATTTATCTGCTCTTGGAACAACTGTTATCTATTTCCTAACTCTTTCAAGAACAGTACTCCCTTTAACCCAGAATCTTTATGAGGTTCTTGCAGAGTTTGATCGTACTTTTGTTTCATGAATGGTTGGCCATTCTTCTGCAAATTTTAGAGGCCATCAGCTCAAAATTTTCATTCTGGAAGATGTCATGGATTTACTTTGTTGCGTAAAACGTGCAGAATTTTGCGTCTTCTGGAGCGCTGCGTGGACTGAAGTAGTGGTATGAGGACTGGGTGGGCTTTTTTCACTTGCAGTGAATGTTGAGGTGGTGAAGTGAAATAGTGGTTTATCTGTTTTCTCCTGGCTTGTATGGGATCAGTTTATTTTTTGTAGGACTAGAAAGAGAGTGTGTGCATGCTCAGTATTCGTCTGTCTCAAAATTAATCGACCTAAACTGATCTTTGGTAAAACTCTGAAGATGATACATTTGCATCATCTTTTTCTGATCAAAATAGCATTTCTGTATGTTAGTTTTTGATGATGAACTAAAGGATGCAATTCTTCTATTAAAGAAAGAGCATCTAAATGGTGTAGGAAGTTCTTCTGTCAGAACTTTTTTATTTTCATTTGGGGAATGTTTTTTGCTAAAAGCACAATTCAGTCTTGAGCTTGTCTTGCAATAAGCAGATCTGAAGAACATGACAGTTCACTACTTCTATGGTTCCATCAATATCTCTCTCTCTCTCTCTCTCTCCCTTCCCTGTCCCTTTTATACTTTGAGTTTATTTTGAGGTTTAGTCTTTTTTTAATTGGTTTGATGGCATCCTGTGATAAGTCAATGTTAAAACGATTTCTCAAATTTTCCTGCTATGGATGAGAACACTTTTAAAATCAGCTATTAATTGTGAGGGAAGCTAATGAAATAACCATTGATTTGCAGATAGTTCACTTCTCTTTCTTAGAACCACTGGACAAAAACCAAATCCAGATTGAAAAGGACAGATATGGTATTTGGGATCTAGTAACAACAATTTTCTGAAGTCTATTGCCTTTATCTTACAAATATTTATGAAGTCCATGAACCTGATTTTTCTGTTTCTGTTTTTAACTTCCCCTAAGAAGTTACCTTGCTCTGCTGGTTGCTCATGGATAAAATGCAGGATATTACTTGTAAGAAATGATAATAATTCTTCACTCTTCACTTAAATGTAGTAAATTAGAGTGGTATATGCAAAGTAGAATCAGGAGTTTAGCAGGGCAATTTTAGTTGTTATGATTAGGTCTGTTAGCTACTGCATGTTCACAGAAGACATCTAATTGCATCAACGTTACCTTAAGCTCTTGAGGGAAAAATCAGCAAATGGTTGTTTATTTTATAATGTCACTGAAATTTGGTAATGTGCTATCCCTAATGTTTCCTTTCTTGTTTCAGTTCCGTAGAAAGTGTTCTGAAAACACTTGTGAAGAGCTGCAGGCCGTAAGTGTTGTTTGAATTTTTTTTTTAAGCCTGTGTCTTTAATATTACTTTAAGAGGGGGAAGAAAAGTGTTGAGGGTGGCAGGGAGGAGTGGGGAGGGGAAGAAAAGCCAAAAGCCAACAGCTTTCCCCTAAAAATCCCCCATCCTACTAGTCATTCCTTGGCCGATGTTGTCCCAGCTCAACTAAGAGGTTAGGGGTGGAGGGTTGAGACTTTTCTGTTTTACTGCCTTATTAATGATCAATACCTCGGGTTCATAGGTTGCTTAAAATGAAAACAAAATGACAGACATGTTCCATGGTATAATATTTAAAGAAAGTGTAAGATATTTTTTTTCTTTTTAACAGCATTGGTTGACGATTTGTTAATAGTTATTCACCCAGGATATCGCTTGCGAAGGCTTTTGATCTTTTGTGCTCTGTTTCATTCTCTGGAAAAGTGTGTGCCTGAACCAGTCTTGCTCTTCGCACTAATTGACTTTGTTAGCAGTTTAAGATGCTCAAAGAAGCAACAAGAGATTTGTTTTCTTTAATTCAGTGTTCATATGGGGGTTTGTAGTTATCATCTGTTTTCATGGGAGCAGTTGTTTCATATACTGATAAGTGGTTTTGTAGCTAAATAAAACCCTTTAGTTTTCGATGTTGATTTTTTTTTTATCTGTTATGAATGCGAAAGTCAATGAAGCAGAGTATTTTAGAAATGGAAATGTGATATTTGTTTCTTGAAAATTCTGACTTAAGGTTGGGACGCTGATAATGTTACTTCCAATCAGCCTCATATCAACTGCAATAATTATGCTTTATAAACAGTTGTGTGTCGTATGCATTTCGAATACTGCATTGTATGGATATTTAGTTTCTTTTAAAAGAAATTAAATAGCCACTTCAGGATTATTGTAATGTTCTGATAAATGTTCCATGTGCCTTAAGTTATCTTACAAATGTGAATAGTAGTTTGTTTGGTTTTGGCAAGACTTCGCACTGAAATGGTTTTCCATTGTACATAAACTTTTCTGGTTCAATTAGACAAGAATCTTGTTGCATTTGTGGTCTTAAGGATATCATGGTACGTCACTTTAATCTGAGCTTTGTTTTTTGTGAAGGTTAAGTGGAATTGAGGACTGCCTATCTATTGTCCCTGGATAGATGGTCTCACTGTAAAACTAAGATTTATGACAAATTAATAGGTAGTTTTAAATACGTTTAATATAGATCCAAACTTTAAAACCAAGCCTGTATATGTTCAATAGTTCCCTTGCTTTCAGGTATTTTCCGGAAGATGCCACTGCAGAGATGCTAGATGAATGGAGGCCTTTAATGTGTCCATTTGATGTTACCATGCAAAAGGCTATTACCTACTTTGAACTATTTCTACCTACTACCCTTCCTCCTGAACTTCACCAGAAAGGTTTCAAGTAAGCGTAATTGAATGTCTATTGCTATAGTGTTCTGTTGCAAATTCAAGCGATTATCCTTTACAGGATGACTTGAAGTCAACCAGCAAAATGAATGGTGGCTTTTAACAGCATTTTTGGAAGGCATTCAAGATAGAAATTCTCTCAGAGTTCTTCTTTTGTAAAAGTAACCTGAGAGAATTGTGGTACCTATTCTCTGACTTCTCCCTTCTCTAGAGTAAAGCACACAGTATACAACAAAGCAAACTAAATTGAATTAAATGCTCTTTAATTCTGAAGGAATAGTTTCACAAGTTAAAAATTGTTGTTAACCATAACAATAGCACAGCTTAAAGTCCTACCTTCTATTTAACTTGGGGTAGCTTCTGATGAGTCCTTCATGTAGGTTAAAGTACAGCTGTTACTACAAATTAGGAATTGTGAGGTAGAGGTCTTTGATTCACTGTCAAGGTGTGGAAATGTGAGACAGTTGGAAGCCTGCTATAGGAAATGAATTTGAGAATTAAAGGAGAAACATTTGCAGGACAGTACAGTACCTGGATCATCTTTAAGGTAGAAATATTGCACTTCAAAACATAAGTCAGTGATGTTTAATGCATGGAGAGATTATGTAGGCTGGTTAGGTTAAAGTATATTTGTGCTATAGAGTTAGTGAAAACATCAAGGAAGGAAGTGAATGTAGTTTATAGAGGTGGAATTTAAGGGAGGGACTGGTATGGAGGGTTTGCATCCTTGGCTTCAGATGAATCTGGAATAGAAGCTAACAATGCTTGTAACCATCAGTTAGTAGGGATAAATTTTAGATTTTAAGGTAGAGGGAAATCAAGTGTGATTCATTTTCATTTGTTTTGCCTGAATTGGGATAGCAATATGTAATGAAATGGCAAAGATAAGAAAACTCCTGGTGAAACACTTGTGTGAAAATGGGGGATCAGAAAAGAATAAGAGGAGGAGAGGTAAAAGAAGCAAGGACTGAAACTTGGGATCAGTTTTGGGGACAGAGAAGATGCTGTGGGAGACAGTGATACAAGCACATCCCGTGTTGATCCCTGTTCTTGTTGAATGAGTTGAGAGGCAGGTGAGTTCCTGCGACCATCTGACAAAGTGAGGGATAAATATCCAGTGAGGGAGCTGCTTTAACAACATTAAAATGATTTTGATTCTCTTCTCTTGCAGGCTTTGGTTTGATGAGTTTATAGGCCTTTGGGTGTCAGTTCAAAATCTTCCCCAATGGGAAGGGGTAAGTATTTACTTTTTGCCTATGCTAGTAGAAATCAATTTAAATGTTCTGCAGTGTGCTTGCAAGGCATTGGTGTCAAACAGTAGTAGGATGGATTTTCTTTTTCTCTTCTGCTTTAACTAGTACAAGAAAGCAGAAACAAGAATTTTGTTATTGTTAGCAAGTAATTACTGGCTGAATAAACCAGGCTGCACTTGTGCTTTGTGAACACTATTTAATGGCTAGCTTGGACAGTTCTTCTTTCCAGACTCGGGAATGCTGGCATTTTCCAGACTGCCTGCTAATGCTTACGATGATGCAAAGTGCTACTGTGATTTCTATAAATGATAATTCTGTAAAGTCTCATCTTTTATATATTAACACATCTTTCATGATCCCAAATTTTGAGTAGTAATGCGTTGCCTTGACTGCAATGAGTTGTTCTCATCTTTATTTTAGATACAGTAAAGAACCTGTAGTCCCCTTAGCAAAAATGCCATTGGGCAATATCTTTCAAGGAAAATAGTCTACCATGTACCTGTCTGCCTGTTTTATGTGTCTGGTATGACTAGATACTAACTTGAGACACCATCACCAGCAGCTTAGGTGCTGTTGTTGTCAGCTGACCTGTGGCTTGGCTTTACTGTAGTGAAACTTGGCACATTACCAGATTTTTTCCATACTCAGTATGAACATAATCTCATTGACCATCTGGCTCCTTTTACTAATCTCCTGCCTGTATGCATAAGGACTTCTCAGTGTCTTTGGAGAGAGCTGATTTCTAAAACAGCACTGAATGCTGCCCTTGTAACACATCCCATGTCTGGCAATTCCTTTGTGAAAAGACTTGTGTGTAGGACTTTCTGGTTTGAGTTATGTTTTATCACAAGTAAAGGAAGGCAGTCTTCCCAATAGTTGGCAATTGTCCGGGTTTGAACAGGGGTAATTGCCAAAGTTTTATTTGAGACTGTCTGTAGACACTTTTGCGTGTTTCTGGTGGCTATCCAAAAAATCACAGTTTTGTCTACTCTTTCTGACAGAAAGACGACAGCCTGGACTTCAATACCGTGATTTGGTTCTTTCTGTCAAACAGTCTTACAAATAATCAACACTCTTTCATGTGTTGTCTCTGATATTTTTTTTTTTTTCCCCTCTGTTCCACTGTGTTCTGACAGTTTGCTTGGAAGGCCCAAACAATTTTATTTTTTCCCCAAAGCTTTCACTTCTTGTTTCCTTTGCTGTCTTGTTCCCTTCTTAAGGGCAGGCTTGTTCATTTCATCAAGCTTGGATGCAGATAATTAGACATATGGATTCTGACCACGCAATCCAATTTAAGCCTCTGTATGCTGCAAGCTTTTTCTCAGCTTACTTTGGCAGAAGCTAGACTTGCTGTTTGAAGGGGAGCTATAGAATCAATTGCCTTTGTGCATGGTAAGGTGGTTTTTTCCAGTGGGTATTTCCTAATGTCAAACAAAAAAGGTAAATCATTTAAGAAAATGTAACATTTGTCTTCAGGCTGTGTCAGATGTGACTGTCCCGAATTGAATTTGTATGTTTTCCAAAGCTGTTGCGTCTTTCAGACTGAGAGGTGAACTGTTCTGTGAATATCAGTCTCTCAATTAGGCAGGATTATTTAAGGCCCTTCCTTTTGGCTTCATTGTAGCTTCAAGATACCGATAGAAGACCTGATAAGTATTTCCCTCTTTAGACAAGCTTATTAAAAGGAGGGTTGGTGGATTATGTGGCTGTCTTACAATCAGGATATGAGAGTAAGACTTCATCTCCTTTTTTGTTTGAGTCGTGATAACTCTCTTTCCTGAGGACATCTTCCAGTTCCCTTTTGGACTCATGAGACTGTGTTCTGGCAAGGGAGTATCTATTTCTTCGTAGATAGTCACATTCTGCCATCCTATCTAACAGCTAATGCCTGTGACCTTTACAAGCCACAGACGTGTATAAAACAAAGCTTACAAATGTGACAGCCATCAGCAAAGGCAAGTGCACTTTAAGTAGGGTGGGTCCTGTGGAAGCTAAATAGTCCTTCAAGATGTGTTGTTTGAATTTTCTTCAATGCCTTAGTGTAGGTGCTGTTTTAGGCCAGTATCGATGTTCAGCTCGCATGAGAGCGCTCTGCTGGCGAGGAAGCACCATGAGATGAATTGACAATCTTAAGCGCTTGTTAAGTGCCTGCAGCTCAGTGTTATTGTGGAATGTATGCATGGCATGTCACTTTCTGATCCAAGCTATCAAGAACCAGATGATGCATTGGCAGCCAAAATGGATAGCGCAGGGTCCTTTCCCTTCAAAGGAAGTGGTTTGACTTGGATACCTTATTCTCTTCCCAAACCTCTCATCTTCTACAGAGCCTGTCTTTCTTATTCTTGCATGTAAGAGGATTCCTAATGTGTGTGTTGGTAGGGTTAGGAAACATCCTTAGCGTGTTTTCCCGTAGCCAATCCACATAGTCCTCTATGCAAAGACTGTGAATGTAGGTAGCAGGTTTCTGTTAGAGAATTCAATGAAATTACCAAGTTAGAGCCTGTTCTGAGATTTTTGCTTTGCTTAAGACGTGTTGCAAGTTTGCTGGGAAACCTCTCTTCCAACTGTTCCTGGAGTTTGTTCCAAGCCTTTGCTGCAGAGATAAATATTCTGCCATGCCCTATTGATAATGGTGGTAGTGCTTGAAGGACTCTGAAGCTCAGTACAGATGTCTGTTTGTAAGCTACTACCAGGAGTCTTCTGCTCTGTGGAACCTGTTCAAAAAAGGGAAAAAGCTCAAAGATGTTCAAAAGGGAAAAAGATATTTCTTATGAAAAGCTAAAGTTTTTGACATCATATATAGCTCAAGTATAAATTTGTTGTTCATTTACTGTTCTTTACAGTTGTTCTAACAATAAGTAGTTGAGAAATAAAAAGGTAGCGATGCATTCTGCCTTTCATGTTAATTCACAGAGCTTGGGGAAAGGGAAAGTGTGCAAATACCTTCTAAAAGTATCATTAGTACATCTTTAGGTTCTAAAAAAAACCTGAAGACTTAGGCAGCCTGTCAGAATATATGCCCCTATCTCAGAACTTAGATCATGATTGCCTGCTTTGTTAGTGCTTAGATGAGTAACAAGTAGGACTCCTGAAGGTAGGAATTCAGATGCATTACAACATATTGTTGGCTTCTGGTAGAGTGAAATCTCCTATTACAAGTGCTTTAGTGCCATGGGTAGCTTTTATCTTGCATCTGTAAAGTAGATTGAGGGGTTTGTGCATCTTTTATTATAAATATATTCTAATTAATATTTCCTTCTTTTATGGTTGTTTTCAGCATCTAGTAAATCTATTTGCTCGCTTGGCCACTGACAACATCGGGTACATAGACTGGGATCCATATGTACCAAAGGTAATGTTTCTCATTTTATGAAATTGTTTACTTTGAGATAAGTCTTCAGTGTTACTATGCTAAGAATATTCCATGTTTCCGGTATGGGTCTTATACTGCAGTGCCCTAGTTTTTCAAATTAGGTGCATTCATTTGAAGACCTAAGTTTAACTTTGAGAATTTGAGCCATCCTTTTGTAACAGAAAGCATTGGAAGTTGTTACTGTTATCACTCAAAACCAAATCGAAGCAACAATGTGCCTTACTAGACCAGTCATGTCTGATTGTTTAATTAATCCCGTGTTCTTATGGAAATGGCCCCTAATGATACTCTTTTGATAAACAGTATATATAACCTTTGAATCTTCTTTCAGCTTCTGGATTTCTTTAAAAGATGTTCATAGCAGTTATATTGTTTGCAAAACCGCCAAAAAACTTTTGATTAGAAAATTAACTTATGCCAGCTTTATGGGATAAATGAATAGATTTTATGCCAATGTTTGTTTTTCTTTTTTCAGATTTTTACCAGAATTTTGAGGAGTTTAAATCTTCCAGTGGGAAGCAATCAAGTTGTTGTTCCAAGATTCTTAACAAATGCTTATGATGTAGGACACGCGGTATTGTGGATCACAGCCATGATGGTTAGTAAATTTTTCATAGTGAAACAAAAACTAGTGCAAAGCTTTAAGCGAGTATGTATTTAAAACAAATGTTTGTTCTGTTTATCCCATTGTGGAAGTTGTTTTTAGGCTATCTTTTGCCCAAGGTTTGTTTTAAAGTACATTGTTTCACTGTCAGTTTGGAATGTGGATGGAAAGGTTTATTTCACAGCCATTGTCTGTGGCATTCTGGACGTGAGCAGCCAGCTACAAGCACCACTGTGCATACACACTTGGCTGCTGCTGAACAATTGAATGACTTTTAGGGTGAACCTCATCAGAGCAGATGGAAAAAACTTGCTGCTTTGTGCTGAGCTGAGGGTGGGGAAGGGAGGGAATTTGCAAATGTGATTTGATGCTTTTAGGTGTTGCTGTGGTACATGAAAATGCTCGCCTGTACCTTGTACTACTGTGTTAGCTGTTCATTTTAATTTACTCTGTAATAAAATTCTATGATTTATTTTTTACAGGGTGGACCAAGTAAACTAGTGCAAAAACATTTGTCTGGACTGTTCAATAGCATTGCCTCTTTTTACCATCCTTCAAATAATGGGCGGTGGCTGGTGAGTTTTTTGCATGTAAAAATAATAACTTTGGCTGTAATTTCGACAGTCAAATCTGTCAAATGTGTTGGTAGATGTGCTATGTGCTCCAACAGCCAGGTTATCTGTTGGGTGTATAATATTTTGAGGCTTTAATTTTCAGGATATGTGATTGTACTGTCATTCAAACCATACTTTTATTCTGCTGTCAGTACCATGGCTAATGGAAGTATTCTTCAAACATCTAACCCAAGTGCAGTTTAGAAGTCCAAAACCAGACATCTGATTCATAAATAGTTAGGAAAAAGAAGCCAGCACTTTAAAGGAGGGTGTTATATAGCATCAGTATTGCTTGTATGACATAGCTTTCATATTACTGACCTGCTGTCTCCAAGTTAGAAAAATCTAGTTTTGTTTGACCAAAGCAAAAAAGATTTTAAATGCTTCTCTAGCTTGATGAAGCATAACTTTTTGATGGTGTAGATAGTGGAGTCTTCTGCTAAAGAATGTAAGAGTCCACGGTAGCTGGTAGAAAGTACCAATAGCATGGCTGATCAAAGCAGTGCCAAAGGAGCTGACTTGTTCTAGAATAGCATATTTGCTTACATACGAATGTGAGGAGAATGCTCTCAAAGGTGTTCTAATTATTGGTAAGTAATCTTGATTCTTGACTATATCCTTTGTATATATTTTTCATTTTATTTAAAATCATAAGGCATAGTGCTGGCAGAAAAACCGTTAATATTTTGGGAAATGGAGTTTAATGACAAATTGTGAACATTGTATTTTAGAGCTCTTTGCGTTTTCTTTTAATGCTGTTACATAGTTTCAAGATAATAGCTTATTAATTGTCTGTTGTACACTTAGCAGCTCAGGTTCTGCTACTGCCAAGTAATTGAATAGCATTTCCTGTTTATTCAACAGAACAAACTGATGAAACTACTTCAAAGGTTACCCAGCAGTGTTGTCAGAAGGCTGCATCGTGAGCGCTACAAGAGAATGACCTGGTTAACTCCTGTGCCTGATAGTCATAAACTTACTGATCAGGATGTTACAGACTTTGTAGAATGCATTATTCAACCTGTTCTTCTGGCTATGTTCAGTAAAACTGGAAGCCTGGAGGCTGCCCAAGCCCTGCAGAATCTTGCACTGATGCGTCCTGAATTAGTAATTCCACCTGTACTTGAGAAGTAAGTTCTGCAGAAACAACTTCTGTGTTCCCTTTCCAAGAAGTAAATATGCAAGGCAGTCATGTTAAATGATAAGCCATTTGTTTGCTGCAAATGAATGCTTCCGGTGGCAGGAACTCCTAATACGCACACCTGAGCAATTACCTGAATCAGGACAGGGAGCGAGGGAGGACTTTGTTTTTTATTTTACTTTGTTTGGTTTGGTTTTTTTAAGCACCTGGCAAATGGAATAGCTCTGGGAGCTGTTCGTAGCTTGTGTGGTATAGGGTAGTCCTCAAGGGTTTGCATTTCTGTCAGTGTTTTATATCAGATAGTGGGGAGATCGGTTGAAAAAGCAACTTTGCACCCTTTGTTCAGGAGCCACCTTATGTCCTCTCACTAGCTTTCAACTGGGCCAAGTATAAATGATGGTATTGTATATTTGTTTAGTAATAAGCATAAGTTTTATATTTGTTTTGTGTCAGAGTGTGTTACAGATAGTTTAAAATTACTGTCATTGCTTCTTATTTCATAAGCAAATCACTGAAGTACATGCCCACGTACAATACTTAGTTTTTTCTATTACTAATACCTTGATCCCTGAAATTCCAAAAGAAAAATGTAACTCCTGCCACAATGAAAAGCTTTCTTCCTAGTCCCTCTCCGTTTTCCCCATCCTATGTAGTCTTTTGTACTTCAGGAACTCCTATTGTAAAAACAGTAAATTAGTTTGTCTTGAAGAGCCCTTCCTGAGTTCCATACCTTCCTGATTCAACTGTTTGTAAAAACTTGATAAATCTGCTCTTACATGAAAATATTTGAAGCACAAATGATGAAAACACATCAAGCATAACAGTTTTAAGAACGACAGCAATGGATGCCCCTGTTGGATGTGACTACTTTTTTTGTTTTGAGAGCAAACTGAACATCTGCTCAGTAGTACAAACTATCACCAGTATGTTTGCCTTGGCTGCAGTTCCAAATTCATTTTGTTGTGTAGATGTAGGTCCTTTGTGCTTTGAATGATATAGGGCAAGGGTAACACTATGACTCGTTTGAACTGTAGATTGTTGATAACAGTAGGAAGTGTTACACAGTTTGCTGAAAGGTACTCAGTGTAGAAAAGGTTTAAAAATCACAGTAACTTAATAGTTTTTTATAAAAGAAGATATGGACTTTAATGTAACACTAAGTAATATATCCCTTATTGAAGTAGAGGCAATCAAGGCAAGTTTTCACTCTTGTCACAAGAACCTTACACTTCTAAGTTCACAACTTGCATTAGCTTAAAATTCAAGTGTGACAGTCGTCATAGCTTTGAATCTAGAAGCCCAAGCAGTTATTAATTTCTATGCTACAACTGCTACAAATTATTTAATCCTGAATTTTTTTGTGAGTAGGACTGATCAAATGGAAGGAGTGTTTCCTAACAGAGCAAGGCTAAGTCTTTTGGAAGAAGATTAGAAAAACAAATTTGGAACCATTGATTAGCATTTTTTTTTTTTTTCAGAATTTTTGTGCCATTTCTGTAGAAAATAGCATATGCAATCTACTTCTATTTTCTTTGAAGACTTCAAAACATTATTGTTCCTAATATGACTGCTTTTAATCTTTATAGAACATACCCTGCACTTGAGACATTGACGGAACCTCATCAGCTCACAGCTACTTTAAGCTGTGTAATTGGAGTAGCTCGTAGTCTGGTATCTGGGGGGAAGTGGTTTCCAGAAGGTCCAACGCACATGCTACCTCTGCTGATGAGAGCATTGCCTGGGGTGGATCCAAATGACTTCAGCAAATGTATGGTGAGTGTATAAATCTTACCTTTTTTTAGAAGATAGCCAACTAGTTTGCTCTGAAAGTTTTTTTTAATATTTGTATGAAAGCAAGTTACTCACATTTCCAGAAGTTCTTAGCCTGATTTTGTTCCTGCACAATTCTATTTATAAAAAGTTAATATTAGAAGCGTCTAATTTATTATAATGCTTTTGGCTTATTGGACAGCGACAAGTGAATCTTTAACACTGGACTGTGATAAGCATTGTACTGACTTCTTGGGCAGCTCTAAAAAAACCAAGATAAAATAGATTTTCCAAAGCTCCTAGTAAATATTCCTGGTCTTTTAAGATCAATAGAAAGGCTTTTATCACTAGGTTTTCATTAAATTAACTCCTAAAAGCTCACATCTTCAGGAATCCATATTAATTGACTATTCAAACAATGTTAATATTATAGGGGTTTTGTAACTTTAAAGTTCAGCACAAAATAAGTGTTGCTTTAGTCAGAAAATTGAGGGGGTTTTGCACAGTTTTAGATGTGAATTATGGTAAGTTTTAGATATGAAATCAGAAATAACTATTGAAGCTTTGAGGTGGGAGAATTAGGCTCTGGAATTCTTTTTAATGTAATGATTTGCTTTAGCTCCGATGCCTTAATTGCAAAAGATATTTAATGTGTAGAATACCATAACGCTTCTTAAAGAGCTGTTTGCAACTCTCAACAGATTACATTCCAGTTTATCGCAACATTTTCTACTTTGGTGCCTTTAGTAGACTGTTCATCTGTATTGCAAGAAAGAGATGATCTTTCAGAGGTAAGAGTGCTGTGCAGTTATGAAAACAAAACCATAACCTACTTTTCAATTTAATTTCTAGAAATGTAATAACCTCTTCAGAACTGTAACAGGTTTGCTACTCTCTTTTTGTATACGTAAAACTGTTAAACAAAAATGCAACCAAAAAAATTACGTGAATCGCATTTTCTTCTGGTCAGTGTGGTAGAGCTGACATAAGCATGCAAATTGGCAATGTATTCTTAGCATTACTTCTTAGTCATAGGTTATTGTAGAGATAATTTTAAAATTCAGACAGATAAATGTTTTCATGCCAAAATTTAGCTGCCCGAGGCCTTGTATAATGTAATTTGACTCAGTCTGCCCTGCTCTGAGTAGGAGGTTAGACTACAGTGATGTTCAGAGGTCCCTTGCCATCTAAATTTTTCTGAGTCTAATAAAAACCAGCTTTGTTACAACTATATTTTTGAAACTTCTTGTCACTGTAAAACATTAAGGTAACAATAAAGAAAAACAAAAAAAGCAGATGAGTACAGTGTTGCTGTGAGATGTATGTGCATCATTTCTCGTTCAAAATTAGTCCAACTTAGAACGAGGTAAAAGGTAACTAATTGATTGGGAGACTCTGGAAGGAATTTGGTTTCCTGCTGAAAACTTTGTGTTTAAAAAAACAAAAAACAACCTGAAAAGCAACAAAAGACCCCGCCAACCCAAAAAAAACCTCCAGAAAAACCCCAACTGTTTGTCATTCTTTCAAAAAACTTTTCAGGACTGTTTTCCTCCTACGAGAAATAATTTCTAAACACTCACACCACTTTCAGATGTTCCTGCAGTCATGCTTTTCCTTTCTGATTAAGATTCTGTTGCTTTCTCTTCAGATACTTGTTAATCTCTTGCAATCAAGGGATAGTAACATCATTAGACAGTGAGCCTCATCTCCCTCTTCTATGTTTTATCCTTTGCTGCCCCTTTGTTATTAGACACGATCACCCCATCTGTTTGTTCCACTGGAGGGCTGTTCATGTTCATCTCTAGTTTTAGAGCTCCTTGCACTCCATTTCTCCATCATTGTTCTAAATAGTTTGTCCTTTTCTTTTCCACATAGCAAAAAATACAACAGAGAATGGGAAATAGTTTTTGTGTTTCTCTGCGTATCACTAGGCTTCTGATTCTGCTTTTGATGCAGTAGTTCAAGCACAGATGATGAAGCTATATCTGGCATATAGCAAACAAGGCAGCAGCAACAGTGTCCACTATGGTAGTTGCAACTGCCACGTAAAATGTCTCATCCGGTGCTAGAAATCTCCTCTTGTGGCTCTGAGAAGAGCTAGTAGCTGTAGATTGCAGAGATTCTGAATGCTTAGCTACTGGAAGAAGGTTAATTTCATTGCCCCAGAGCTGCAGCACTCAGAAATAAAAACAGAGGAGTTTGTACACTGAACATTTAACATAAATATGTCAACAGAGCCAAGTCTGTCACCACAGTTGGCACTCGCTGGCCTCCTGTTGGAAAGGAGGATCCATAGTAAGGTCAAAGGTTGTATCCATGGAGGCAGACCCCATTGCACCCTGAAAGGTTATTTGGCTAAACAGCAAATCCAGGAAATTTTATACTGTGATACCAAGAAAATGTAGTAATTGTTTCATATAACATACTTGAGACTATACAAACTTTGGGAAATGTACCGTAGTATACATGATTTAAAAACTGAAAGTGTTTTTGAAGTAGTTAACGTAGGAAATTAAATTTATATTATGTTTCCTTAAGAAAAGCCAACCTTTTGTGCTTCTTTTGCATTGGTAAACTGTAGGTGGAAAGAGAATTGTGCTCTGCAACTGCTGAATTTGAGGATTTTGTACTACAGTTTATGGATAGGTAAGTAACCTAAGGATACGAGAAAGCTTGGCATGAAGAACTTTCATAAAACTTTCAAGTTCCACTTACTAAAATTGTACTTATTTGTGTAGATGTTTTGGACTTATAGAGAGCAGCACACTAGAACAAACAAGAGAGGAGACTGAAACCGAGAAAATGACTCATCTAGAGAGTCTAGTGGAATTAGGTCTCTCTTCTACTTTCAGTACAATCCTCACTCAGTGTTCAAAGGATATATTTAAGGTATGTGGAACATGAGCTTTCCATCTAACTTTAAGAGGCTTATTTTTCGGTTGTGAATGACTGGTGCATTCAGATCCTTCCTTCACTGTCCTAAACTTTCACGTTTAACCAGAGAAAGGGCTGGGAGGGGAAGTTTAGGACTTCGTGTGAATTTGTTTTATGATTTTATATACATCAGTAGAGAGCTCTTAAGTCCTTGATGCTCTCTTGCCAGCTGTTGGTAAATGTTAGAAGAAATCATTACAACAGCTTACTTTATCACCTATAAAATACTGACACTATAAAGAATTATAAAAGGGTATTGATTTTTTCATGTCTTTTGATGGTAATGCTAACCTACCCAGTCCCTTGCTTTCCTTTTTTGCTCCTCCCTACCACTTCTTAAGCTGGGCAGAGGAAGCTGTTCAAGGAGCTGTAGGGGTAATGGGATCAGAAAAATTATCTGGATTAAAATAACTCTGAGGCAGGGGGATGGAGAATCTATGTTGATACATAGACAGATTCTTTTCTTGCAGGTTGAGTTAATGCATTTTAATCTGATTACATTACATTATGTATATATTTGGAGGTGTTAGGTTTTGTATGTTTTGAACCATTGCATTTTGGTTAATGTAAGTCTTAAGTTAATTCTTTGTTGTCATTAAATATTTATTTTGTAGTTTTCCTGGTTGATCATTATTAAAGCAATCATATGCAATCTACTGTATTATAGTTCAGCTTGCCTTGCTTTAATAAGCTGCTTTTAAACATACTGGGAACTTAAATAGTTGATAGTCAGTTCCCTATTTATTTGTTAACTAAGGGATATCTTGGCTTCACTTTGACATGTAAAATAGCATAGCATTCTTTTCAGCGGACTGTGACTTATTCAGAGAAAACTGTTATTCTGTGTAGTTCCTCAGAAACATCCCAAGCTTACATTAGTCAGCAAGATATATCTGACCTCCTTTCTTCCCAAAGTGAACATTTGAGAAGTGTCTATAATCTCCAGCAGAAGGCAGTGTCCCATTATGTTACCAGTGAAAGCACTCGGTGTGTTTTGTTTATAAACTCTTGGGGGGAGGAGGGAAATAGATGCCTTCCTGTAATTGAATTATTTTAGTGATAGTGGACACTGTCATCTGTTTTCCTGGTATAATGTGTTACTGTAACTGAGTCTTGCAATAAATAGGAAAAAAAGCAAAAATCTGCAGACTGAAACTATTTTGACAAACCTTTTGTCATTGCTACTTCTGCAGCAGCCTTTGTTCTCCTGCCAAGGCAGTAGCTGTACAATTAGACATAGGTGTTGCATAGAGTGCAAATCATGTGTACTGATAATATTTAGGATTTTTGTCCTGAGCAGTTACTATTCACATTGCTTTTTAATCTTTCTACTTTATAGTATTGTCAGCTTTCATTGTGATGGTAGTTCCATTTTACTCATCTTTCAGCATGATAGTAAAAACAGCAGGAAAAACAGAACTGTTTTTTCTATATTGCTGTTCTGATTTATTTTTTCATGTGAATGATGGTTTCAGTCTTCTGTTTTAAAAGAATACAATATTATGTACAGACGCTGCCTTCTGTGTAGCATCAAACGTTTAATGATGCCTAGTTTCCTTTTTCAAAAAAGTAACCTCCATCTTTTTGTACTCACTTTTAGGTCGCCTTGGAGAAGGTTTTTAACTTTGCTGTTTCAAATATATTTGAGACAAGAGTTGCTGGTCGAATGGTTGCTGATATGTGCCGAGCTGCAGTAAAAGTGAGAGAAAATGCTCTGACTGCACTTGATCTTTACTTAAAAAAAAAAGCCAATACTACTACTTATGTTATATATTTATTTTTTATTTAAATGCAGGTGGTTCTTAATATTATGTTTTCTAAAATTGGATGGTTGCATAAAGCAATATTTCAAGAGGTTTTTTCACAAACTTTTTTTCCTGCATTTATATTAAATGTAGGTTTTGAGTGTTTAAAACTCATGAAGTCAGGCTGCTCTAGATTGAATTGGAGTTGAGATACAATCTAGTCTTCTCTCTTTCAATAATAATGTTAGGAAATTCTTATCAATGTGTGTGCTGAGTTCCGTAAGGTGTCGTCTTTGTTTTTCAAATGGGATATTTATGATGCTGTTTCCAGTGCCGCCCTGAGGAATCTTTGAAGCTCTTTGTACCACATTGCTGCAATGTTATAACTCACCTCACAGTCAGTAAGTTTAAAAGATTTCTAGTGTTATTTGCTTTGATTTGGGTTGACTTTTGTTAAACTTGAAAATCATATTTAAAACTTCTTTGTTTTCCGCGACTTGATTTCAGTGATGGTAAATTAATTCTGTCTGTTATTTCATGTAAAAAAACAACCAACAAAACAGCTATTTATATATAATTTCAAGACAGAAATCAAAAAAGCTACAGGAGCATCCTTCTTTAAAAATGTGGTAGCTTAAAATATCTCTAGACATTCCTCAATTTCTCAAAAAGTATTCAAGATGTTAAGTTGGCTGAAGTACCTCCCAGTTGCACGTGAGTGCAGTATGATTTGGAAGGTTGCAATAGAAGTGTTGAAAGTAAACTTTTGGGATGCAAGCATCTGGTTTATGATTTAGCTTGTTGGGGAAACTTGACTTCAGCATCATTACAGCTGTGCTTATCGCTTATTCCTCTAGATGATGATGTATTACATGATGAAGAACTAGATAAGGAGCTACTTTGGAATCTTCAGCTTTTGTCAGAGGTATTGCAAAGAATGCTCAACCTATGAGTGTATCCTGTTTAATTCCCCTGAAATAAGAACTGCTGCTATTAAAATGAAGTAAATGTTTGAATGACACTGCATTAGTTCTTTTTCTTATCTAACTTTAAACGGGATGTCAGTGACTGCTGTTTGAAGCGAATAGATCTACAGTGTGTATGTGGAATAAAATTAAAGCATTCAATGCAATTATTGTGGGTTAAAGAAGAGGGATCGATGCAGCGAAAAACATAAGATGCTTTTGATAAAGATGTATCTTTTAAAATGAATTTCAAAATCTATACAAGTATTGCTAGAAAATTTTTGAACGGGGTTGAGAAACAATGTATATCACAGTTCTTATATGTTACTTACACTTTTCCAATGTCAGTAGAAGTGGTACTTCGTGTGCAAGTTCAGTCTTTAATTAGAACTCAATGTGACACACAGAATGAAACTTGGTACAGGATCATTTGAGCACTACAATCCTCTCTTTAGTCCTCTAGAACAAAATCAGTTATGTTTACCTTTGAAATATTTCTTTCCTATTAGATCACTCGAGTGGATGGGAAGAAGTTGCTACCGTACAGGGAGCAGCTTGGGAAGATACTGCAGCGAACCCTACATTTAACCTGTAAGCAGGGTTACATTCTGTCTTGTAACCTACTGCATCATCTTCTTCGTTCTGCTACACTTATCTACCCCACAGAATACTGCAGTGTGCCAGGTGGCTTTGACAAGCCTCTTTCTGAATACTTTCCTATCAAGGCAAGGATTTTCATTTATTTAGGATTAGAGGATTTGACTTTCTTTTTGAAAAAGCAATCATACTCTCTATATAATATTTGTTTTTATTTGGAAATTTCTGAACATAGGTAGCAGCAATGGAAAGTGTAATTGAAAGATGCTTTGGGCTTTGAAATGTATAGCAAGTTACGAGTTATTTTGTATTGATAGCAAAAAAATGAATACTGACTTGTTTTGAGAAGTTTTATAATGTGACATAGGATGTGTTTTACAATGATTGCATGACTACATTAAGATAATACAAAGCAAGAGTTGCCTGCTTGTGTTTCTTAATTTTGTAATATATGATGTGTTTAATTGAGACCCAGCTATCATGAAGTACAGTAGTATAAACAGTTAAGTTTGGAATTTAGCAGGAGAATTTTTACTGTTCACTTTAACTTAAATATCCAGTAATAGGAAGCATTGTTGCACTGGGAGAAATTTAGTCTTTCATCTGATTTTGTGGATGAGAGCTGCAACCTTTCCTTGTGCCTCTTCCTATAAATGTGGTTGTCAGATATAACAAGTAATGGTGAGTGCATGGAAAAATGAGAACATCAGTGCAAAACAATTGCAAGAGAAGAAATATGGTATTTTACAGGTAGGCAGAAAAGCAAATGACCAATGATTCTACACTGAGCTTGCAATAAAACGAAAGTAGAAGTCACAATATTAAAAATTACCAAAGCTGTCAAAAGTAATATGCTAGTCTTCTGTTAAGACTTTGAGGTCAATTTACCAGAATTACAGGCAGTTTTCAGCTGGCCTACTTGAATGTAAAGCTGCATTTTGCTGAAAAATGTTCTTTTACAGAGTTTTACAACTTGTTGTAAATGCTTGCTACTGAAAGCCAGTACAGTTTTATAAACTGATGGCAGGATCAAGTTGGACCAGATACTAATTTAACAAACAAAAAATTAAATACCACAACACAAAAAATAGATTACTTTTTTTATAGTTTCTCCTCCGGATTGAAGAAATTCACAATTACTTTGCTGTTCCATGCATGAGTGGCTACTTTAGAAAGTGTATATTATATCAACTCTTAATTGCCATTAATGGCTTGAGTTTGTCACTTACATGCTTCCTGTCCTGCACCAGTGTAACATTGCAGTTCTGTCCCTTTCTCAAGTAATATTCATGGAGGGCTAGCCTGCTCTTCCAAGGAAGAGAAGTAATAGGCTACGTTGAGTAAGTTTACTACTGTAGCTCTTTGTACATTTTGTCCAGTCAGACCACTATCAACAGATGGTGAAGTTTTGTAATCTTAAATTACTGTGTAAAATTGGACAAAGATAGGTAATGGAGAGTGAAGACTGCAAAGGCCTATCTATTAATTAATATAGTCCTATGGACTTCATGTTTGAATATTAATTAGTGACAATTATTTACTTTTATTTTCTAAATAATCAAGTGGTGGTGATTCTGTAGCAAGTCTGAGCTCTTTGTAAGCCAAAATATTAAAACGTGTCTTTGTTATGGGATGACCTACCATTGTATGGAAAGTCCAACTTAAAATTTACGTTTCTTTTTTTTTAATTCTTATTAAAATTGAAGTGCTAAGTTTCCTGATCGTGTTTCAAAACTGTAAAGTAGTAGTATTAAATGGGCTGGCTTCTATAGGAGTATCAAAAGTCTGAGTTGTACTTAAGAATATTTCTGAATTTTATCTAGCCAAAGGAAATACAAAGTTCTGTTTCAATTAGATCAGTATGGTCCTTTTCCTTTTAGCCCTTTCAGGTATGTGGTGTTTTCCAGGTACATGTAGATGTTATAGTAGGTTTGGGATTTCTATTCAGTTTTATTGTGTTCTTGGGTTGGTTTTTTGCTGGATTTGCCAGGATAACAGCTTTACAGCAGTAGCTAGTTCATGTGTTTCGGGTTTTTTTTAGTAATCTTAAATGCTAATTTTTTTTAAAATACAGTTTGCTTTATAATTTGATTAATAAGAAATGTCTTTATTTACTATAGGACTGGGGTAAACCAGGTGACCTGTGGAACTTGGACATCCAGTGGCATGTTCCTTCATCTGAGGAAATAAACTTCGCTTTTTATTTGCTGGATACTTTTCTTCAGCCTGAGCTCACCAAACTAGAGCACTATGCAATTGGAGAGCTAGAAATGTCGAGGTTAGTGGTGATATGCAATACAAAGAAGGTGTATTTATCCACTTATGTCTAGTCTATTTTAAGTAGGTATTGCCAATAAGGAGTAAATACTATAATGTTACTGTCTTTTACATTAATCCAAAACTTCCAGGATTATTAACTCTTAAGAATACCTTTACCTTGAAAGTGCATTTCATAAAATAGATAACACATTAATTTGAATAGAAACACTCTTTAAAAAAAAAAAAAAGTCTTAAGACACTTGATGTTGGTATAAAGACTTTTCTATTCCAGAATTTTTTTAAATACATACCACAAATGGTGTTTCCATTTAACTGTAGTCAGCAATAAAAGAGTCTTCTAGACTTTTATCTTGTTATTTTGGCACAACCATTTGTGTTCCTAAGCTATGACGTGGAACACAGAACTGATTTGGCTTGGAAATCTGCCTCTCTCCGCTTCCTTCCTATGAGTAAAGGGATTCAGTACATAGTGTGTCCCTGCAAAAAGTGGCAGTGTTGAAACTGAGGAGGTAATGCAGAGTCAGTGGCATAAAAAATAGGAACGGAGACAAGAATACCTTTGCCCAATGTTGTTAAACTCCGTTAGTGTAAAACTGTGGCTTCATAAGGTTAGTTTCCGAAGCACAAAATAATCATGACTTTAGTATGTGCTAAAGTATTTACAAGTATCAAATAGCTAAAGCTGTTTACAAGCATTAAATCTCAAACATTCTTTATTTCTCATGTTAAACCTTCATGTCCTTGAAGCTATATATACCTCAATTGATGTTCACAGCATGTGACATACCTCGTGTAGTAAAGTACTGCCCTACGTGGAACAGGGCATGGTGTATTAGATGTCTAAATATTTTTCTCTGATGAAGTTCCCACATTTTTCTAATCTGAAAAGACAGCATATGCTTGACAAATCAATGCCACTAAACTGCAATCAGAAAGTATATTTAGACTAGGATATACTTCCTACTTAAACTTAAGAAATAACATACAAATAAGGCTTTGTAAGTTTATTTCTTTTAGTGTTTTTCTTTTCTGTTTGGCACTTTGTATGTAAAGCAGTTAATTTATAACAGAACTGGACTTTGATTTGGTCACGGCTTCACTGAGCTAGCTAATAGAAATATATTTCTAATGGTGGTGATATGGGAGAATATAGCCAAGTGCAGGAATTGCAAATTAAATTGGAACACAAGATAGCAAAGCTGCCAAAAGTAGAGAATACTATTAGTTGCTGAAAGAATAACAGGTTTGAGTAAATGAGATACTAGGTGAGTCTGCTATTGCTTTGAATTGCAATATTTCTGGAGCTTGAATTCTTTTAAAATTTCTTCTTTTTTTTTTTTCTTTTTTTTCTCTTCTCGGTATTCCACCAAGTAATACTTGGAAATCAAGCATTTTTTATGTATTTAGGAGCTTCAGAGTAAGATTTTTCTATTACAAAAGATAAAATTAAAAATTATAACGGCCTTTGTTGAACATATGTATTTAGAGAGTTGATAAGTAATGCACAAGTACTAAGAGCCCTTCAGTTAGGGAACCTTTTAAGAGGGTTCAAAGGAGTTATTTTATAAATCAGAGCTACTTATCACAAAGATGAAAACAAAGGGCAAAACTTGTAACTGTATGCTAAATGCTACTATTTTAGATGAGACAGCTTTAAGCAGAATTCCTTAATTCTCTAAAATAACAGAAAAACTTGTTCACATTCTTGCATTATAATTTATCTTCAGACTGTAAAATATTCACTCATAAAGAAAATATTCCCTCATCTTACTCATGGTGGGAAGGACTTTTCTTGGTCTTGGTGTGGAGAGTTATTTAATGAATTTTATCTGAGATTCATAAAAAATTATTCAAAACAAGTTTTTGGGGTAAAGCTGTCTGTTTTGAGATTAGTTTAGCTCATTATACTGACGTTTCCTTCACTGTTTCAGAATGTAAAATCTCCAAAACTCTCCAAGTTTTTCAGAAAACGAAGTTGAATGTTGGAGTTCTGTAATAGAATTAGGTTAAATCAAAAATCAAGAAGATTGATTTCTGTAGTGCTCCCTCTTGTGTTTAGAAATGATATAGCTAAAGAAAAGGGCTTTTATATAACTTCACCAAAAAATATGGTTTATCATTTGTATATTTTCAAGCATTTAACAGATAAGTAATCTGGTTTTCTTCTTTCTTTAAGAGATGATGTGCAGCAGTGCCTTGCTATAGTGCACAACTGCTTGATTGGCTCTGGGAACATTCTGCCTCCTCTAAAAGGAGAAAGGGTGGCTCATCTGTAAGTAAAATTTATTATATCATAAACATTCTTAGCAATTATACTGTTTTTTAGTGCTTATTGCTATTATCACACATCTACTTCTAGTGGCTATTTTTAAGGCGGTCTCATACTGGTATAAAATACAGAAATTTGAAATAGTGACTTACAGAAACACTTGAGTACTTAAAACATGAAAAATGTTAAGTGATTTTTTTTTTTTGTGCAAGACTGAAAATGTTTTAAAAAGGTAGGTGATGGCACTGCATTTCTGATGCTACTTTAAGTAAAGGAAATAGAAGCTAGGCATTTACTTCTGTGTTTTCCCTCCTCTAGAAAAAGCCTTCAAACCATAGTGCACTCCATCTTTCTAATGTTCCTGTCACCCTGAACGAATAAAGTCATAAACATTCTGAACTTAACTTCTTGCCAGCTGTATTCTGATATTCAAATAGGAAATAAGTCCTGTTTGAATGCTCAAACACCTGTGAATAATGTCAAAGCAGAACCTGGCTACTGGTGCTGGCATACAGTACAGCTCTAGCAAAAGTGCTTGAGTAAATGTTCATTTTGGAAGTAATAGGAACTTTGTCGTGTTACAGTAGTTCAGGCTTTAAAACAAACTGTTTTTCAATAAATGGGGTTGCTGCTCTAGCTTTGACTTCTTTAAGAAAGTATGTTGAATATTAACACTAGAGGCAATTAAAAGTTTTATGGGAGGGTTTCAGTTAAGCTTATGGTTGGAGTCTGTATTTGGTGACTATAAGGTTGTTGCCGAGATATTTTTTTGCCCAATTGCCAGTTGCTAAAAGTGCCAAGGAGCATTGATAGAGTCTAAAATGCATTGGTTCAGGTGCCTAGCTTCTGAGAGCTTCTTGTACAGTGGAAGGGGCTCCTCTTGAGTGTACGTTAGAACACTTGTTAAGCTGGAGAACTTTGAAGAGGCCATCTTTTACCATTATGTAAAAGGAAGTAATCTTAGAGGCAGTGCAGGGCATTCAGACTGATTATGACTGCCTTCTAAAATAAGGACTCCAATACTTTACAGGAGGCATTGACTGTTCCTGTACCAGCAATGCGCTGCTGGCCCGTGTTGGAAAAATGTGAGACCATGTTAACATCACTTCTTGATTCAGTCTGAATCCTGCCTTTGCATCTGTTAGGCAGCAAGCACTAGACCCTGGCAATTCATATGGCTCATGGGTTCAGGGACAGAGTTTCTGGTGTTGGTCCTTCAAAAGAGAAGGATTTTTTGTTCTTGGATGCCTTGAACTTCAAAATACAGGGTTATCTTGGCCGAAAAAGTCTTTAACGCTACAAGAAAAAAAAAATAATTTGTTGTAACTATGGTAATCTATTAACCAAGGAAGAAACACCTGTGTAAAAGCAAGCAGTTTTGTACCCTTGTCTAGGCTATCTGATTGTCAATAATGGAAGCTTCATTTGGCAGAAGAAAGAACCTTACCACCTATGGAGAAGAGTGAATTGCAGCTGTTGTTAGACTGTGTTCATGTAGACTCTGTCTGATTTTGTTTTGGTGGGGGTTGTTTAGAATTATCTTTTTATATTGTTGAGCAAGGTCTGTAAATTCCCAGTGTACAGGTTATGACATTAGCCTATAATCAGCTTCTAAGTTACTGGTATACTTCATGGCAGATTTGCTTCGTTCTGCTAGTTATCTGTGCTGGCTTTATTAAACATAGACTCTTTCCGTGAGGACATGCTGAAATCAATTTGTTACTAAAGAAATCAAAATCAGACTTTTCTCATCATTTTGGGATTCAATAGTTCATTCTACTAAATGCCTGCAGAGCTTCAGAATCCATTACCTGCTTTGGACAGACTATGCGTATTGATGAAACATCTTCTGCCCACTGTGAAGAATGTCTTGGATCCAAATTTTGTTTACATTTAAGGCTTTCTAAAAAACATAGTTAAAGCAATTTATCTTTTCGGTGACTTGATACAGGACTCGAATTTGCCCACTGAAGTCGAATGAATTTTGTTTACATAAACTTTAGTTGTTATTCTTTGTATGATTTGAGTTATCATAAACAGAGCATGGATTTTTAATGAAGGAGACAATCTAAGGGAAGCGAGTCTGTGTGCGGTGGGTTTTACTTTGGCCTAGTAAGGTCAACTGAATACTTCGGGAGATCCTATTGCACTTCATATGAAGGAAATGTTGGATCCCTGTCAGTTTATTCAACTTAAGAACAACAGTTACAAAGGTCAATATCAATTTAGCATCTTGAGAGATTAGGCTGAGTTGATTCATCCAGTTCAGATGGTGTTCATTCTAGTTTTGCTTCTTAAGAAATTAATACTCTGTTTTAATGGGTTACTATGTGTAAGCAAGGGTCACAGAAGGGAATTGTACCAAGAAGGAAGATGTTCTCTCTGCTACCTTATTCCCTCCTCTTCCTTCCCCAAGAAATAACTGGAATATTTGTGATGAGGGAGATATCCTTTGAATTATAAAACAATATTAAACAGGTTACTGTGAATACTATTTTCTGTGCTGTGTGTCCATAAAATTATATCCAGTTTGAATGTAGGAGGTGTCTTTTGATGAACTTGTTGTCAAAACAGGAAAAAAGCTTGATTGGAATGGTTATTGTGTCATGAGTTCCTGGGATTTTTTTCCGTAAGATACCAGTTCACATTCCCAAGCCTGTTCCCATTATATATAGTGGGAATGCACATAAAGCACTGAGATTTGAAAATTAATTGGCAGTGAGTAAGTCAGTTACCCAGAATGCCTTTATTTTAAGTACTGCATATTCACAGTTAGTATTTACCAGTAATGGTGATGATATCCAGTGTCCTAACGTGGCAGCATAGGAATGTTTTTAAATGCAGGTATTGGAAATGGCTTGATGTATTTAAGTTTAAAAAAATCTTTCGTGTCTACTTCTAAAACAAACTGGCACAGGAATTTTCTTGTCAGATACCTGGTGTGCCACTTAACTCCAATGAACTGTAGCTGATCACACACCACATAGAACTGTATTGTTGTATGTGCTTCCTGTAAAGTAGAGCTGAGTAGGTGTAACCACTAGATTATCCTTCATCTTGATTGTTAAGGATGCCTGGAGATTCATGCTTAGAAAGCCAGATAATGAGTATTTGTTCCTTTGTAATCCTCTAGCTTGCTCACTGAATGAAAGGAAGGTCACGTAGATGGGGAAGAGCTTGGAGCTATGTGATTTGAACCTCAGCAACAAAACTCTGTGTGTTGTGGGTTGACGAGCTAGGTGTGATGGTTCAGTTAGTACTGTGAGCTCTGTCTGCCCGCGGGCTGTTCCTGCCACCAAGGTGCTTTTCCCCCAAACATAGGGAGTTTATTTTTCTGTTTGACAACTGAGAGTCATCCCAATATTTACCGACATTGTTTTGTGCAGCCTTGCTTGGGGTGACAGGCAGGGGAAGGCAGTGGCAGAAATAAGGAAGAAAGGCTGCTTTCTTCATTAGGAGCAGGCTGTAGCAGCAGGAGACCACTGTACCTGGTTTGATCGTTAATTCAATGACTCAGTCGTAACAGTGACTAGTGCAAAGCAAGATGACTTGACTGAGGGAGGAAGTAGGGTTTTTTTGCTTAAGTAATAGGGAAAAATAATTATGAAAATTATACATTGACTGTATGCTACAGATATCACAAGCTGGCCAAACGCTTATTTCGTTATTGGTTATCATACAACAAATGTTGTTGCATAAAATTCCCATTCATTAGATGCAGGGTTTGGGTTTTTTTGGATTGATGAATTTTAAATCACGGTATTGCATGAACGTGGTAGTCTTCTAGAGGGATGAGAATATAACAAGTTATGAGCGGTGTTTTGGGAGAAGAAAATGAGTGAATCTAGACTGAAATTCTAAATCTTTCTGCTTTAAAATAAGTTGCAGAAATGAATGCATGAGAATGCTTTCCACTAACATAGTAACTGTTTGCTGCTTGGTGTTTTGTTGGTGCTGTAATTCTTTTGAAGTTACTTCTACAGTAGGAAAATAGAGCTGTTGCAAATATAAGGCCTCGGTGCTAGTGTGGAGACTACTACATTTTACTGTACTAGTACTTTTAACCCAGGATTCTGATTTGTTTGATTAGAGACAGTGTATTGCAATTCATCGACATAATTTTACAGAAATAGTGCTTAAAAGTCTGTTGCACTGTTCACTTACAGAAACCTTTCATATTTAAAAGTTTCGTGGGAAGTTACTTAGTCCATTTCTATGGACTTTTGCGGTTTTTTTTTTTTTTATTCCTCAGTGTCAAATACCTGAGAGTACCCAATAATTTCAAAATGTCTTTTTTCATCTCTCCTTGTCAAGAATAGCCTGTTTTATGTCTCTGCGGTTTGTGTTTATTAGCTATTGAAAATAGACTTGCTTCTTGGACAGTTAATATACTAAGTTTTTCTGTTGGTTTCTTCTTTATTTAATTTTCATTTATTGTTTGATAAAGCTGAAACTGAATAAAAATCCCCAACATTGGTCTGGTATGTTCTCCTTGTTCGACAGGATCAGATAGTGCCCTTATTTTCATGGCTTAATAAATACTGGTTAGAGTAAAGGTTTCAGAACTTCTGTTTAAGAACAAGCGTGTACATTGGCACAAGTCTTCTTGGATCTCCTGTCCATCTAGGTAATTGTTTTCATGTTGATTCATTAGTTTCTCTTACTCCTTTTTTTATCTTTTGATGACTGGTAGTCTCTGAATGGAAAAGTGATATATTTAGTACAGAAAACACATTGTTAAATTGACCAACACTTGACTTGGGTGTGCTCAGTATACTCAAAAGTATGTGCTCTGTGTGTGTATACATACACAAACTTGGCATATACATCAGCATAGCTGCTGTGAGTGAGGAGTGATTTCCTTGGTCAGTGAATTTGAGCACAAAAGGTTTAGGTTTCATAATGTTCCAAATTTTTTGGAGACCAGGCAGTTCTTATGTGTACTTTGTGATTTTCATTTCTATTTTCTTCCCAATTTTGGGAGCAAAATTCCCATGTGTGTTTTATATGAATGATGTAAATAATTTATATCCTTCTGTAAAGGGCTCGTGCTATTTTAAATGCTTAGGGTTACTGTGACTGTTTCATACGTGAGCAGGTGTTTAGGGAAGAGACAGGCAATTCAGTAGAAAATTAAATTTGTGCACAATCCTTGTGCAAATAAAATGCATAATTGAAATTTGACAGAATTGAAATGAATGGTTAAATTTCAGTAGCAAATAGAACTTTAATAAATGTCACTTGGTATTGACTTTTTACTTTTTAGCCTGTAAAATTGGAAGGAATTGAAACTTCATCTTTTCTTGGAGGATGAATTAATTCTCTTCTGATGTGCCATAAATAACAAATTAATAGAAAACTATTGCATGACTCAATAGTGTGTATTTATGTTATCATTCTGTATAGTGTTCTTCATCTTTAGTGGAGAAGCCGTTGTTTCAGGTGTGTTCCCTGAATTACCTTTTTCATGCAAAATGGATAGTTAGGAGGGGAAGGGAAAAAAAGTGTTAAGGAGGCTGACAGAGGTTGTGAGGAGCAATCCTTTATGACAGCAGTAGTTTTTTGTGGCTGAATTAAGGTGTTCAGAGCCATAGAGTTAGAGCTGTGTGGAATTATCTGGACATAGTTGAGGGAAAAGCGAAAGGAGTTTTTCTGCGTCTGCAGAAACACAAGGTGATGGCTGCTGTGGCACACAGGATGGGTGCAGGTACATATAATGCTTGGGTGCAAACAGTCTACCCTTTTTCTTAAAAAGCCTCTGTAATTTTAAATGATATCAAAGTCTTTTTGTTATGATGACTGCGAGGGTATACAAATAAAGATTATCTCAAATGCAGACAGTATAAATTTCTTTAAGGTTGAGAAGTCTTTCACTGATGTTCAGTTCAGTTCAGTTCCCCTTCGCTTCCCTTACCTTCCTTGCAGCCTCCTTACCAACGAGGTAACGCTTAAGCAGCTGATTTAGGGAAGCAAAACCAGGTTTACTCAGAGAACATCCATTTTTTGTCTCCCTCCTAAATACAGTGGTTAGTTAGAATGCTCTATTGCTCTACTTCTGCTACAGACATTGGTAGGAGCTTTCTTAATGTTCTTTCACTGAAGGTGTTCAGACTACAGGTCAAGGATAAGACCACTTCTTATACTGTGTAAGGATGTGATACGGTGTGCGGAGGGGCAGGGCTAGCTAACCTCTCTTGGCGTCTCCAGGAAACTTCCCAGCTCTGCTGGGGGAGCTGCACACAGAAAAGGAAACAGTTACTCCTCCACGGTGAGTAACCCCGTTTTCTCCTTGTTCACCTTCCGACTGTTGTCTCTTAATCTCATATGTCAAAATAGGTTGATGCAGCCCTTGATGTAGTCCTTAATGTGGCACAGGGTTTTTTTGCAATTAGAAGAAAATTCTTCTGCGGCTGGTTCAGTGGAGTGATGCTAAAAGTTATTTCTTTCTGAAAGCTGTATCTAATTGCTGAACTGTACTTCCGTACTGAGAAGTACACAGACTTGAATAAAGTCTGCTTTACTGTTTTACTGCTCTGTGAAATGTCTGGAGTTTGAAAAACGTAGTGAATCAGTTTTTCTCAAATCAAGATGCTTTCGTTTTTGTTCTGTGGCAAAGAAGGGAGTGAAGTCTTCAAAGTTCTGTTTAATTGGGATTTCTGTTCCAGCTATAATTTTGGATACTCTTTGTTCATAAGATTTAGTCACAATTTGAGTTGAAAACCGTTGATACAGAATGAAGCACAGTGTTATTTATCCATTGTATGAAGCATTGTCGTGAGAGTCTTGCTACAAGTATTGGCTGAAGTTAAGAAAAACATTTCATGCCTCCTTCCTTTTGTGTGTCCGAAGTAAAACGCAGTTTTCTCTGGCTCAGTGGCTGACACTTTATAATGCTGAACATTACTAGCATGGATGTTAGTTTGTGGGCCAACTATAAACCTTCTTTGCATTTTGCATAATGAATTTTCATCCTATTAGTAGCCTTGTTGAAATAAACGGTTCTGCTTGTGGAGTAATGTCACGGTGAATGTAAGGACTATACCAGGCTAGTTCTTGATTACTGGATGCTATGTGTTCAGTTGTTATTCCTGATTTGCTCAGGAACCTGAAGCATAAAGAGAGCTTAGAGCGTTGGTTGTGATTTGTTTCAAATAGTAGAGATTTCATTTGGAACTTGGTTAGCTGGCAAAGAACAGTTGGATGTGTTTTGCTGGGAGTGAGAAAGAAGCACAAAGATTTGTAATCTTTCTGTAGACTACCTAGGGGAAAAGTGGGACACTGCTCTTTAATTTTCCTTGTCTCATAGGTAGGAAAACCTTATATGAACTTAATTTGTGTATTTAATTTATATCGGGGGAAAATATTTAAAGCTGAAAATAAATTAAAATACTCTAAAAAAAGTTACTGTTATCAGCTCATTTACATATGCAGCATACTGTACCCAAAAATAAAAGAAAAAGTAATTCCTTAATATCCAGCTGTCTGAGATTAATGGATTTATATGTTTCCTTCTTTTTTTTAAGAAGTAATAGCATTTGGGGTGGGGAGGTTCATACTTCTTTTTTTCCCCTGGTTGTTAATTGCAGAAATATCCCCTCTCTGTATCTTCCCAGCTGGAAAGATCAGATCTTGGAGAAATACATAGCAAACACTTTCAAAGTCAGTCATGTAGATTATTCTACAAGAGCAAGTGTGTGAGACCATAAAAACTTTATTTCTTTATTCAGGGCCAAAGTACTGGATTGATGTTGGATATTTTGAAAATTTTATTAATAATCAAGTTGTACCTTAAGCACTTATGCCAGTCCTGAGATTTTTGGGGGGGAGAGGGAGGGAAGTGGGAAGGCTTTTGCAATGGCTTATTTTCAAGTCAAACTACCACTACCAGAAATACAAGGAAAATGAAATGAAGACATCACTTCTTGATGTCTAAATCAATTAAGACGATGACATTTTGGTTTGAATTTTGTTGATGCAGATGTGACTGTTACAAGGGTTGTGAATTCAGCTTACCTAATTTTGGTTTATGAGTTTTTTTCCTTCACCTAATGGGCACAGTAATTGTAGCACTTGTGTTTTAATGTGTTCACTTTTACAGGAGAAACATGACCCTTATTTCTGGTTCTGACAGATAGAAGTTTGCTGTTGCCTGAAATCTGAAAGTTTATATTAGTATCTCGTAGCTCATGCTCAGATACAGAATCTATAGTGTCTTCTGATGTGTTATTTAGCATTTTTAATAGCAGTAGACTTACATTGCTTTATTTATTTTTTTTCTGATTATACTGGCAATGCAATTTTATGTGAAGATCATTTTTATAGGGATTACTTGCTGGTACTATTTGTTTAATATAATATACCGGTGTATTTTGTCCTTGAAAGCTTGAATTTGTCTACCTTAATTTTTAGAGGTGAGATTGTAGGTTTAAAAAAAAAACCACCCCAAAACATACAACCAAAACAGAATACTCCACAAAACCTCCAAGTGTATGTAGGATATGTTTTTATGTCTTTTAAATTTGTTGGTGTGTGATATCTGAGTCTGTATTTTTTTGCATGATTACATCAAAGCAAATCCACAGAGACTAAGAATTTACTTCTAAAAAAAAATTGTAGTTAGGTTTGACCCAAATCCTGGAAGAAGCAAGACTTTATTTTTTGGTGTGGTTATTAATAATGAATTTCATATGGCAATAAGTAGGACTTCTGTAGATAACGGGTACGTTTCTTTATAACAAGAAAGGACCAAAGTCAGAAAAGCTTCATCAGCTTAACTTGTCAGGGAAGGATTCTGCCTCAGCAGTCAAATT
Organism: Limnodromus scolopaceus; assembly: GCA_028565335.1. Classification (NCBI taxonomy): domain Eukaryota; kingdom Metazoa; phylum Chordata; class Aves; order Charadriiformes; family Scolopacidae; genus Limnodromus; species Limnodromus scolopaceus. The sequence goes on from JAOXNO010000024.1 coordinate 5,427,114, forward strand.
CACCTGTCCTCCCTAGACTAAGACGACTAGGAGCCATGTTTGGTTTGACGAGCGAGTTCACAGGTCTGATGATGAGACCGAATCTCTGGCTATTTAACAGAACTGATGGGATTCTGTTAAATGAGAAATGAAGATTCTGGGTTCAAGGTAGTGTCCTTATGGTTTGTCTCTGACAAACAGTCTGACCCATAAGTATGGTTGATTTATAAATGTTAGAGCTGAGGCATACTGTTAGTAAATCCAAACATCTTTGGCACTACTGGCATGAAATTTAACTTGTTAAAATGAATTAAATGGCAATTAAATTCACATAGTCAATGATTTCCATAATGTATAGTAATATTTGGGTTGTTTTCATACAGGGTCCCAAGTCTGGTGTCTTTGGAAGAAACAAAACTGTACACTGGTGTTGAATATGGTAAGTAGATCCTAATTCTGTTTGGACAGGTTATATGTGTTGTTTTCATTCTTCTTTTGTTTTTTTCTGCTGTAAAAGCAGTAGGTTCTTTTTGAGACTGTAATTTTGATTCTTCTCTTTATATTAAATGGGCTTTTTTGGCCAACTCAGAAGTTCTTGTGTACACACTGTTTCATCTTCAGTGATGGTATACAAGACACAAATCTGCTGCAGTAATATAACTGGGCATGTGAGCTTGGATCCAACCCCCAGGTCAGAATGGTTGGACCTGTGTATTTCCACATAGATGAGAGGTGCTGGAAGCAGCACCCACCACCCAGGGACTGCACTTGAGAGACAGAAGGAATCAAGGCATAAACTGCTAGAGGCTTTGATGGCTCCTTCAGAAGAAAACTGCATTTTTCAGGCTTTGTGTGTATTCTTAACCATCTTTCAAGTTAAGATGGGCTATTTAAACAAGGAACTGAGGCACGCGGTAACTGCTTATTAGACTATTAATAGTTTTAGGTGCTTTAATACTTCTAAAATCTGGTCCATTAGGTTGCAAGTGGCAAGTGTGTAATAGAGAATGGGCGTTTATTTAGTGGTCTCTTGCAGCAATTAAGATTTTTCTGGTTTAACATTTTCCAAGGAGACTGCTTGTATCATTGATCCTTCTTGCTTCTGCATTTGTTGTTGTTCAGATTGGGAATGTTGTTCCCCTCTGTGTATTACAGGGGAGTAAGTCCCCAGTCTTCTACTGGCTTGATCGCCTGACACATAAAATCTGTATTCCATTGACTTGATTTTTGCCCTGCTTAATATGTTACTCAAGTTTTCATATGCCAAATACTCAGCTTCAGTCTGTGGTTATAAATGAAGCCAACTGTAAAGGTAGATGAAGAAGTTTATGTACCTATAGAAAACATACTGTTGACTTGATAAACAGAAGCAGGCTTTATGAGAGTGGTGTCCTTAGATAAAACAAGATGGTTATCTTTATAATAGTCCATACTGCCGTTTCTGAATAGTCTGCTCTGGCTTTCCACTGGTTTGCTTATCTATAAATTGCCCTTTATGCTATTGTATAATAAAGAGAAAATGTTTAATTTTTTTTTGTAGATTTATCAAGAGAAAATTATCGAGAAACGATTGCAAGGGTTACAAGGAAATTGCTGCGTAAGTTTAACCACTCCTCTATAGAAAAAGTACTGTGTGTGCTTTTAAGTATAATTTTATAGATGAGAAACTTGCTTCATTTACTTTGTCTATAATTCTTATATTTAATCTTTGTAGAAATAAAACTATTGTTATTTTTTTAAAACTCTTTCCCTGTCTGATAATGGACTATTTTTCTTCCAATTGCAGGTTATATACTTGATAATTCTGAAGATGATACCAAGTCTTTATTTCTAATAATAAAGGTATACTTATAATTTGTGATACTTAAGACAATATTACTTGTTTTGCAAAATAATCACTCTTTGTCATCTTTTTCTTTCTACAGATTATTAGTGATGTTTTACAGTTCCAAGGGTCTCACAAGCATGAGTTTGATTCACGATGGAAAAGCTTTAATCTAGTGAAAAAATCAATGGAAAACAGGGTCAGTGGTTTTTCTTTCTAAAGCTTGGATGAGGGATGGAAATAGTTCCTGATGTTCAGAAAGACTTTTTTCATATTTTCGTTACTGTCCTAATCGGTTTTCGTCACTTTGAAATCTAATTCCTTGATAAGAATATTGTTTTGCAGTGCTTTTGTACCTTTATTTAGAAGTTTTATGAGTAACTAGCTTAGCATTTCTGAATTGAAGTAACCCTCAGTTTGCATATGTCCTTGCACCAAAGTCTGAGATTTGGCATGATGCTCTATTGTGGCACTTGTTAACTGAGAAGTTTCTGTGAGCAGACCTTTCTTTTGCATACGGAGTAGTAGGCAAATAAAACACTTTACTAGAGCAAAAAAAATCAAGGTTGTTTGCCAAGAAGAATTTCTACATAAAATGTGCATGTTTCTATAAGAAAAAGAGTACATGGGGAGTTCAGTCAGTGCAAATTGCTAATATGAATACTGAAATCTAAACCAAATTATGTATTTGTTTACAGCTGCAAGGAAAGAAGCAGCATATCAGAGCTTTGCTGATTGACAGAGTTATGTTGCAGCATGAGGTAATACTTTCACTTTAATCTTCACTAACTACTTGAAAAGCTGATTTGTTATGTTGTCATGTAGCAAAAGATGCAATAATCCTGCACTAGTTTCTCTTACATGTGTGAAATGTAAAAATAATCTTTCTTTGTGTTTTCTATGCAATTTAGCTGAGAACACTAACAATGGAAGGCTGTGAATATAAAACTTCTCACCAGGAGATGATCAGAGATCTTTTGTGTTTGTCTACAAGTTCATATGGTCAGGTAAGGAAAAATACCTTTTGAACTGAAATATATGGTATTTTTTGTTGATCTCTTCAAGTTATGTTTTTAAGATCTTCACTTTTCAATTTATTTCCATGACAACATGAAATATTTACTATTTCCGGGGAGGTTTGGATAGGAAAAAATTTTACACTGAAAGTGTTATTAAGCATTGGAACAGGCTGCCCAGGGAGGGAGTTGAGTCACCCTCCCTGCCGGAATCTAAAAGATGGGTAGACATGGTGCTTAAAGATATGGTTTAGTGGTGGTTTTTGTCAGTATTAGGTTGATGGTTTGATGATCTGAAAGGTCCCTTCCAACCTAGGCAAGTCTATTATTTTGTGTCCGTTAGTTGCCAATTTTGGCATAGCTTTTGCTTTAAGCCCCTTCTTTTTCAAATAACTTAACTGGGTGGAGAGGGTGCCAACTTAGGTTACCAATTCTAAATTTTTTTGAGGGGCTTAACACTAGGCTTCTAAAAACAATTATTCAATTAAAAAAATAATAAAAATATACCAGGTTGAGGTTTTTAGGTGTGACGATATGATTTTTTCACAGAAAGAGTGGTCGGGCATTGGAATAAGCTGCTCAGGGAGGGGCTTGAGTCACCATCCCTGGACGTGTTTAGGAGTCATTTAGTTGTGGTGTTGGGGGATATGGTGTAGGGGAGAACTTTGTAGAGTAGGGTAGATGGTTGGACTCGATGATCCCAAGGGTCTCTTCCAACCAAAATGATTCTAAGATTCAAGACGCTATTTGGAATGCCAAGTCTACTTTTAGGAAGTGGCTATGATGACATCCTAGTTCTTAAAAATATACTAAACAAGTGTGGTGATAGTTGGATTCTGAACTCTTTGCCTGGTGGAAGATCTGTGTGTGTTCAATTCACACAGAATCTAGAATTCAAATCCATCCACAGTCTTTACAGACTCTTTGGATTCTCCTAACTGCATCTGATATTCTAGCTGTTTGCTCTTTAAAAGATCTTAAAAACACATTGATTGTTTTTGGCAACATAAAGAATTCTCTTTAACTTTGTAGCTGTTCTGAATTAAGTGGTAGAAACAAAAAATAGGTTTTATAAACAACTGTGAACAAGGGTGTGGGGAAGCATGCTATTTACAATGTTCTACAAGTAGTTTTGTTCCTGTGCACAAATACATCATGTAAACTCTGTACATAAGTAACTGAAATGGGTAAGGATATTGGGTTTGTATAGTGTATTTTTGGTTCAGAAGACTTTCTAGTAACATCCCTCTTCCCACAGGTCAGAAGCAAAGCTCAGCAAGCATTCTTCACAGCTCTGGGAACGTACAATTTTTGTTGCAGAGATATCATTCCCTTGGTTTTGGAGTTCTTGCGTCCAGACCGGCAAGATGTCACTCAAAAGCAATTTAAAGTACTGTCTTATTAACTTTGTTTTATGCCTGTCTTTTGAAGTGTTACTAGAGGGGAATTTTTAACGCTGAAGAGTGAGATTTGCTTGTTTATCAGTGTAACTCTGATATTTTCATGGCATATAGCTTATGCTTGACTAGTGTAAGGAATTATTTGGATTAGATCAGTTGTCAAGAGAAATTTTGTGTTTATAGATTTTTTTTTTTTAATTTCATTATGTGGTCAGGTATTACAACAATGTATGTTAACACCTGTTGTTAAATTATTAAATGGAAACTGAGAAGCTATAGTCCAAGATGATAAAACTCATTAAGCAGTTCTGTAAGCTGTAGTAGTATAAGAAAATATTGTGAACTGGACAAAAAGTTGGTCACCCAAAAAAGTTACAGTAAATCAGGTGGATTTCGTTATGAAGTGGTGGGTAATTGCTGATGCTGCCAGGCCTGGAAATGTCACTGACACGGTGATGCCAGGATGCAATCTGTCCATCCAGGTGTTCAAAAGTGTCATGCTCCCCTCCTTCCTCTCCACCCCCCTCAGTCCTCCAGTCCACAGAAACAATTTGTACTTGTCGTATGGTCAGGACAACAGCTATGGCTTATTATCCTGCTCCAGCTGCCTGATACGTACTACCAGACAGCATGGGATTACATCGTTTGCATATCTTAGTGATCCTTGTTCTTGTTTATTGATTATTATTTTTTAATGCCATCCTTGTACCTCCCTTTTGCCATCCCTCCCAGATAAGCAACCCACACCTACTTACTTTTTCCCAATTGGTCCCAGTTTTGCTCCACTTACAGCATTTTCTGGCATACCTGAGTTTTGTATATCTGATACTGCTACCAGTCTTAGCCTATGTGATATTACTGATGTGATTACCTGGGCACTGTTCTTGTAAGACTCTGCTCTCCAAAAGGTCCCCAAAGACTTCCTTCCCCTTTCCTGTGAAATTTGGCCGTTTCTCACATAACTCCCACTTAATCACCTCTGAAATCCAGCGCATCTTTGTTTCATTCTTGTCAGCTTCTTACACAATCACCTGTCACATTCACCAGTTTGTGTCATGTCCAGTAATTATCCACGTTCTCTTCAGCCAGCATCATTTCTGGTGCCTAGTTAACAGCCAAATGATTTGCCTGCAGCCCTGACATAAGTTCACAGAAAGGCCGGGTGTGGTAATTGATCATTGCATAATGTCCTTTACAATGCGATTCAGAAATCAGTCATTCTGTGGATAAGTTAGTTGGCAGAGCTTCCAATCTCCTTAAAAGGGTTCTTTAGCACAAAGAGCATTCTGTGAAAAATCTTCAGTATTTTGACAATGAGACTGTATAGCGGAATATTTATGGTACTTTTTAATGATTTGGTAATGTGAAGATTAATTTTTACTCTATGTGGGTGCGTGCTTATGTAGATAGGTATCACTTACATATGAACAATGCTTAACCTTTCTAAAATTCCATCTTTCATTTTACAGGGTGCCTTATATTGTCTTCTTGGAAATCACAGTGGAGTATGTTTAGCAAATCTTCACGATTGGGATTGTATTGCACAGACGTGGCCAGCAATTGTTTCTTCTGGACTGAGCAAAGCTATGTCCTTGGAAAAACCATCCATAGTTAGACTCTTTGATGACCTTGCAGAAAAAATCCATAGGCAGTATGAAACAATTGGATTGGATTTTGCAGTAAGTGACATATTGCTTAGGGAGAATGTCTTGGAGTTTGAGAACATTTGATTGCTTGAGCCTCGAGGTATATTATTTGAGTTAGTGTTCTGATGTTTATTTATCGCACTCCACATATCAGACATTTCTGTGACAGAGGACTGTAGACTGGTATGGTTGAGACCGAAGTTATAGAGCTCCCTATAATACCACTGGAATTTGTAATTTTTTGTTAACCTCTAAGGAAGCCTGTTACCGAAAGGCAGTTTAAGTTGCTGTTCAGTGTTAATTAGTATGAGTCATGCTGATCAAGTGTGAAGATGTGTGTTGGTGGGACAGCGTCTTCAAATTAACATTGTCAATTCGTAGAGTTGTCCCACTGTGCTAACCCGCAGCGCTCGTTACACAGCTTCCTCTTGCCTAATCAGTGGGTTAAATGGCCTGGTACTTATTTTTCAGAACGAGTGCCAATTAATAAAAATATTTTATAAACAATTTTTATGCTTAATGAAACATTAAAGTTTGGTTTTATCTTTATTTTAAAATAGACTAAAACATGTATTTGGAGAAACAATTCTGCTGTGTGAACACAAAAGATGTCTTCCCTAGTTTTTCATGGATTTGTCTATGTGGACGGGAAACTCTGCACTCTTCATGTTATTCTGAACTCTCCTTATTTTGAAACGGAAACAAACACGCATAAAACTTGTAAGTTGCTGCTCAGTCCCAAATCTTTGTGTTCTCTGTCTATAGGTGCCAGAGAAATGCATTGAGGTAGCTGTTTTGCTGCAAAAATCAGAACAAACAAGTTCAAGCTTCACGGGTCTTTGTTCAGAAGAAATTCAATTAGGAATTCAGCGACAGAAGGAAAAGAACGCTGAGGCTTTGCGGTAAGTTAGAGTTCCCTTAATACAAGCTTCCACTGCATAGTATTTACTGTATGGTAAACGTAATAATCCAAAATTGCTAAGCTAAATCTTAAGCTCAATGAATTCAGAATGTCCAAGGATTTTTGTGGTGTATCTCCTCTCCTGACTTGGCAGCCTCTTTTCTCTATGCTTATATTTCCTTCCTTCCTCTTCCCTGTCCTCCCCATTTGTGCTAGACTTACTGCATTGCTTTCACTTGCCTTTTGTAGAACATTTATTCTATTTTTAAATTATTCTCTCAGTAGCATCTGATTCATGATTCCCTGGTTTTTTTCCCTCAGAAACTATGAAAATTTGGTCAACATGCTGCTGGACTGCGTGGAACAAAGAAATCTGTAAGTCTCCTTTTCTGTGAGTAAGAAAATTTTTGGGGGGTTGATTTGAAGTGGCTACATGAGTAACTGTCATTTTCATTAAGAAGTGCAGTTAGCATGACCAGAACTGAGTAGTATTTTTTTCAGCCTCGAAGTAGTTGTCCAAAAGCAGTTTGTCAGGAGCAGTCTAGCATAAAATGGATTGTGGCTAGCTTCTTGGAGAGTTTTTGTAAAGGTATCCTCAAGAATTGAGTTTCTGGAGGTCCTCATGCATTTGCATATGAATTCTGCTTGCCCAAACAGGAAGACAAAGGCCAGGATAGGGGAGTCTTGCCATTACTGTCTCCTAGGTAAACTGAATGAGTCTTGAATTTATTTTCATTTGGAGCTTGATTTGTTAGTATAAGGCATCATTGCATCTCTGAGTTAAGCTTTGTCATAAATTAATTTTACCTATTCTTTTTTTAGTATTTTTTTGTTCTGGGGAAAAAGCTCTGGATCTGTCTGCATAATACTGATATCCAAATGGATTTTAATTCATAGCATAATATTTGTGTTTGAAAACTTTAAAAGAATATACCTACAGGTCTGTATTTCACATTGAAATGCCAAGATCAAGAGGGCACCATTAACTGAACGTTTGATTGCACTTGTGTGTTCCCAGAACCCTGAAGGTTTTCCTACATGACAGTTAAGCTGGTTGACTATGGCAGTGGCATAGAACATTACTTATGTTAGTCCAAACATATTTACATAATCTTAATACATATAATCAATTCTGTGCAAAAGCAGTACATGCAACTATGCTACTTATTGTCTGGTTTCAATATTTTATTTTTTTTTAGTCCCTGGAAGTTTGAGCACATCAGCATTGGTTTTCTGTCTCTGCTCCTGAGGGATGATAGGATACTGCCTGTCCGTGCCATAAAATTTTTTGTGCAGTGTCTCAACCATGATGCAATTGTAGTTCGTAAGGTAAAAAAACCATAATGAATCTTTTTGTTTTGCAACTCATTGGGGTTTAGATCAGATGGTTGTGGTGGTTTGCTGTGATAAAGCACAAAATCTGAGGTGTGCATCCCCCTCACCCTTCCAGCCACGCATGTGTACAGAAGTTCCTAATCCAAGAAGATGCGTTTTGGCAGTGCTGTAGCTGTGACATATGGTGTAAAGACTGTAAACTCTGAATATGTGGAACATACCTATTCATTCTTAGTTACTTCAGAGTGCTTTTGCAGAAATTCTTTTGCAGATGTCTGTTTTTTCCATGTGTGGCTTATTACTTGAAGGGAGCCATCTATGTATTGTATTTAGAATCATAGAATTGTCCAGGTTGGAAGGGACCTTTAAGATCACCTAGTCCAACCATCAACCCAACTCTGATTAAAAAAAAAAAAACCACCCAAAAAAACCCCCCACGTCACTAAACTGTGTCACTAAGCACTATGTCAGCCCGGCTTCTGAATACCTCCAGGGATGGTGCCTCAACCGCTTCCCTAGGCAGCCCATTCCAAGGCTTAATAACTCTTTCCATGTAAACATTGTTCCTAATCTCCAATCTGAACCTCCCCTGGTGCAACTGGAGGCCATTTCCTCTTGGCCCATCGCCTGGGACTTGGGAGAAGAGACCGACCCCCCCTGGCTACACCCTCCTTTCAGGGAGTTGGAGAGAGCGAGAAGGTCTCCCCTCAGCCTCCTTTTCTCCAGGTTGAACACCCCCAGCTCCCTCAGCCTTTCCTCATAAGACTTATTCTCCAGACCCCTCACCAGCTCTTTCACCCTTCTCTGGACCCGCTCCAGCCCCTCAATGTCTTTTTTGTGGGAAGGGGCCCAAAACTAGACACTTTCATTCTGCTTGTTGCCTGAGTGAGGCACCTCTTTTTTTTCTTTTTTTTTTTTCCTGAGCATGATTACTGGGGAGGTTTTTCTGGGCTATAAAGGTCACACTTAAGTCATGTCCTGTATCCCCTGAAATGAGTGATATTACTTCTTTATGGGAAGTATCAACCACTGGGGTGATGAACTTCACTGTAATGTTCACTGGCTCTGTAGGGTGCTCAGTAGCTGGCTTAAAACATGACTGTGAGATGGTTAGACACATCCTTCTGGACGTGAGTGTATGGAATGGATACATTAATGCCCATTTCTTTCTTTTAGGTGGCCATCTCAGCTGTGGCTGGTATTCTTAAGCAGCTTAAGAGAACACACAAGAAAGTGCCCATCTGCCCTTATGAAATAAGTAGGTTTTTATTTAATGTAAGAAATGTCTTACTAACATTTATCCTAAAATTTTTTTAAATGCATATTTTTTCTGGTTAAACTAAACATAGTGTCACAAGCTTTGCATATCTCTCAGATTCTCAACGTCCTAAGCAAACAAAACAAGTAATACAGTCGGCCGTTTTTGGGTTTGTTTTTTTTTTAAGCAATACTATATGTGCAAGTGCATAATGTTCACTTAATATGTGAGTATTAAGTTATTCACTTATTTGGCATGAGTTAAAACTTCAAAGATACGGTTGCTCTCCTTTCAGAAAGCCTTATAATTTGTGAGAATAATTTGTATATCTCCTTTTTATTCTTTTAATCATTTCAAATGGCACATGTATATAAATTACTAAAGGAACCTCTTACAGTTAGTGTTCCTTTTAATCTCCTAGGACAAATCTATGTACATGTTTGATTGGGATGAGGGAGACACAAACACTTTAGAATGTTGTATTAAAAGTAAGTCATAACGTTTGCCGGGTCTGTTAATGAAGAAGTTTAAAATTCTCTTAAACCAGGTGGAAACCCTAAGCCTTCCAGCATTCAGGCTGGTGACAGGCAGGATAACCAGTGGCTGCATTATGACAGCCAGAGATTACCAAAGACTAAGGAAGCCTGGGAGTCATGTTGTTTTGTGGAGAAAACACACTGGGGATATTATACCTGGCCTCGGTGAGTATCATGAAGCATTAAGACAGAACTGTGAGAGTCAGCAGAAAAAAAACCCGTGGGAAATTAAATAATGTTTGTTAGGTTTAATTTTTTAAATTGAAACAAAAAAATACAATTTATTTCATCCTTTGTGCTTGTTGCTTGTTTTACCATTTCTGTGTGGGTTTTGTGGGTTTTTTTTCTTGTGGGTTTTTTTATTATTTATTTTCTACCTGTTTCTCTTTGGGTTTTGTGGGTACTTTAGGCATATATTTCTTATGGCTGTTTAACTGCTGGTCTTAAAATGAGGTATGTTTGAAAATTACATAGTTGTAAAATATGCAGAATATTCTATCTCTAATTCTGGATTGCTTACTTTAGCAAAACAGTATCAGACTTCTAATTTTTTTGTTGTAAATTTTCTATTAAGTTCTGCTCTTTTGGAGTTGATAAATCCTATTTGCTATAGAGAATATAGAAAGTAATCATAAGATTTATTTTACTTTAAAACATGTTATTGTATTTTATTTTTTTTAATCTTCAGAATTATGACAGTTTATGCCCCAGTTGAGAATCAGCCAAAGCTTGGGCGAAGGAGAGATGAGCTGACAGAGGTAAGGGTTTCAAGTGTGTTTCATTTTTTGTGTGTTGTTTTTACTACTACTGCTCCTGCTTTATTTTTTCAATATTGTCCACAGATTACTGTGGAGATCAAATTCCCTTCTCTCTTTTTAACTTAAGTATTGCTTACCATTTAGGGAGTGCTTACACTAAATGTGTGGAAACAGATTTGTTTTGCTTGATTGCAAACAAATACATTATTGTATATTTCTACTTCATTTTCATACTTAACTGCGTTAGCATACAAGAAGAAATCATTATTTTAGTGTATTGCCCCTTCTCTGACAGCAATCATGGATTAGTTGCATTAATGAGCACTTTCTTGTTCCCTTTCAAATCTTTACCAGAGTTTAGAACAAGGTAATTAGTGACAGTGGGAACGACTGCTTTGTAGGTGTTGAGCTAGTGAAAGGAAAGACAATCCAAAGACATTAATTAAAATAAAAATCAAGAGTCTTGCAAAACATTACCCAATGTTCCCTATAAAACGAGGGGGGAAATCGATGACCCAGGTATGATTTTTGCCAAAAATAGAATTAAAATGAAAAACAGGACTTGAAAAGATTGGGATAACACTGTAACAATCAATCATCTCAAAGCTAATCCTTTTTCTTTTTTTTTTTTCCCTGTTACAGGCAGAACAAATTATATATGATCACTTTTCTGATCCCAAGTTTGTTGAGCAGTTAATAAAATTTTTGTCTTTAGAAGACAGAAAAGGAAAAGACAAATTTAATCCTCGCAGATTTTGCCTCTTCAAGGTAACTAAAGTTCAGTAACTAAATTGCTTCCCTTTTGTAGATAATTGTCAAAGTGTGGAAAAGCCACACAATTCTTGGCTTATTCTGCACTGTTGCAAAATGTTAACTTATAAAGGTATGATGCTATGATTAATCCTGTTAATCATCTCCTCTGATTAACTACATAGGTAGTTAATATTTAGAGTAATATAGAAGTACATAGGACATTTGTATATAATTCTGTTATAAAAGCAATTTCACTTTCTGCATATTCAAATCTCAAGTGCTTCATGATCGTATGTTCTTCTCAGATAATGCTTTAGACAGATAATTATTGAAGACATTTTCACATTTTGTTTTACAGGGCCTTTTCAGAAACTTTGATGATGCCTTCTTGCCAGTTCTTCAGCCCCATTTAGAACAACTTGTGGCAGATTCCCATGAAAGCACCCAGAGATGTGTAGCTGAAATTATAGCTGGCTTAATAAGAGGTTCTAAACACTGGACATTTGAAAAGGTGCTGAAGTAGTGTTTTTGAGTGATTCATGGAAGTTAAGGAATAAGTTTTGGTTATTAAATAAATTAAACACATGAAGTTGAGGGCTTTTAATTTGTCCTATGTTCAAGAAAGAACTGGAGGAAGTTGGAACACTTTGTGCTTCTTTGCCAAACTTGGAGCGCAATTTATAGCCTGGTTTGGTGCCTGTATAATACTAGGACTTAGTAAAATGCTTTGAGATTAAAACTAAGAACAAAGCTGACATAGTTTGTAATTTCCTATTGGAAAAAGTGCTTATGTCCACCTTGGATTATAACATCTTTATTGAGCCTAGATCTAGCTGTCTAGATTATCTTTAAATGAATTTTTATGCTGAAAAGTAATTCTGGAATAATATTTTTCTTAATTAAAAAAAAACCTTAAAACTAGGGGGGGAGGAGGGGAGTCCTTAGGGTGTACAAGACTGCTGTGCTACCAAAAGCAAAATGTATGCAGTCTCTGATACAATTGTACTTAAGTCACCATGAAAATGGTGCATACATAGTCCATAGTATTTCAGAACATCTTGTAAACACAATTTAAATGATTCCTGAAATCTTACCTCTGATAGCATTTATTTCCTTTATAAATATCATACTGTATCAGCTTCCAAAATCAGTATTATTTTTCCATTTGAAAAGATGGAGGGATTTGGGTTCACAGAGGTTAAAAAGCCATTTTGTCCTTAAATAGTCAAATCTTGCCTTTTGCCTTTTTGCTGAGCAGGTGGAAAAACTTTGGAAGCTTCTCTGTCCGTTGCTTCGAACAGCTCTATCCAACATTACAGTGGAAACATATAATGATTGGGGCACGTGCATAGCAACCTCCTGTGTAAGTACCCCTGTTTTAGTCTTCTAAAGCTATGCCCAGATTGCCAAGTTCTACAGATAATATGTAAATAAGAGCTTTATGAACAGAGGTATATTTTATATTATATAAATATATTTTATATGTATAATATATAATATATAAATTATATAAATTTATATAATTTTTATATAATTTATATGACTTGTATGTCTTTATATAATATATAGATATGTTTATATATTTACTTAAATATATTTTATCAGCTAAAACTGAGAACTGTAAATACACCATAAAAAAAATCCATTTAAAATCTTACAGCTTTTTTAGAAATTTTGTTGTCTTCTGCCCTTTGCAGACAGTTAGATATAATATCTTTGAGTGAAAATAAAGCCTTAGTTTTCTTTTTAAGTGTTTTAGAAGGGCTGTATAAGGTTAGTAGGGGATGGTAATGTGTATGCTTTCTATGTGTTCAATTTTTGTGGAGTTTTTGAACTCAAATTACATATTTATTCTTGGTTAAAACTGTGCAGCTTAGCATCAGGCTGTGAAAAGTCTCAAGTTGTCTTCTAACACACAGTAAGATTTCTGTACACTCTGGTGAACTGGGAATTGTGGTGTCTGAGAAGCAGTGTAAATGATAGGCCACAAATATCTTGTATCAGTAATTCTTTTAAATCACTCAGCAAAATTCGGCAGAGTTTTCCAGCCAGAACCCTGGAAAATTGAGATATGTTTATTCATCTATGTAAAAAACTAAGCTAAAATTAGTTCCCCTCTTACTCTATTTACCAAAAAATTAAAACAGCATGTAGTTTCATTGTGTTTTCCTCCTATTGAGGTTCATTGTGTTGTGAAAAGACATTTAACTTCGAACTTGCTTAATAGAAAAAACCCAAGAGATGCAAAGAAAATCCCTGTCAAAACTTTTGTTGTTTAACAGTATTTACATTCAAGAAAAACCAAACAGTTTGCTTATATCTCTGATACCCATTTATTTTCAGGAGAGCAGAGATCCTAGGAAACTTCACTGGTTATTTGAATTGCTGTTGGAATCTCCGCTGAGTGGTGAAGGAGGATCATTTGTAGATGCATGGTAAAATAATTTAAACTGTCTTATTGTTGCTGAATAAAGGAGGAAATAAAGTGTGGATAAAATGTATTGAGAGCATATTGTGCCAGCTGGCTTGTAGAAGCAGGGAAGAAAAGCCCTACTTTCCAATTAGCGTTCCCCGCACAATGACAGTTTCTTCATTATTATTTTTTAATGTAATTAAATCTAGTTAACAGAATGTGAAGGTTTGGAACTGGCATAGCAGCAGTACTGTTGTTTCATTCTGTAATTTTTACCCATCTTTGCATGCAGTACGTGCATGCCGTACACACAACACGCAGGACTTGGAGGGGACTAGAGAATGGAGGAACGATTTTTGTATGACTAAAGATTGCTGTTCTGATTTCTAGCCGACTCTATGTACTGCAAGGTGGCCTTGCACAGCAAGAATGGAGAGTACCAGAGCTGTTGCACAGACTGCTGAAGTACTTGGAACCTAAACTTACCCAGGTTTACAAAAACGTCCGAGAGAGAATAGGAAGGTCAGTGTTTTCTTCTGCAGTTCTTGGGGTATTTTCCCTTTGTTTTATTTGGGTAATTGAGTATCTAAATAATTACACTGACGTGTGACTTCTTATCTCTTTGTGCAAATGCTGGTAATAGGAATTAGATAAATTAATAACAGACTTGCTTCAGAAACTTCAGATGACTTCTCTGTTTTTGTCTTTTATTGTATATGGCCTGTCATGTTTATGTATGCTATTGCTAAAGCTCAAAACAAAAGAACAAATCCAAAAAAAAAAAACCAAAAAACCCCAAACAATACACCTTACTGCATCTAATCCCTAATAAACCATAAATATATAGGAAATCCTTTAGAGAGCATTTTAGTGACTTAAGAACTAGTTGCAGATCTGTTTGGAGGAGAGGGGGATTGTAGCTTAGTGGTTGATTCAAGTATCTATATAACCCTGCTTGATTCAAGTATCTATAAAGAGGGTATTTGAAAAACATTTGTGTTTTAAATAACTTTGAAGCAAAGATAAGGGGAAATTTTCTATAAGTATAATCTTCAAAGTTCAATAAATTGATCTCAGATCACTTTTAGCTACGTTCACTATAGAGTAACCATGCTAACTGTATGTTCTTGCTTGCTTTGTTTGCTTTTCTAGTGTTTTGACCTACATATTCATGATAGATGTCTCTCTGCCAAACACGGCTGCAACTAAATCTCCTCGTGTCCATGAATTTACTACTCGCATACTTGAAAGTCTTAAACCCCTCATGGAAGCAGATGAAGAAATTCAGAATCATGTTATGGAAGAGAATGGAGTTGGTGAACAAGATGAGCGAACTCAGGGCATTAAACTCTTGAAAACTAGTGAGTTACTTAATGAGGTTAAGAAATGGGGGATATTTTAGGACATGGTGATTGAGGTCTCCAAATGATAGAGTTGCAATACACAATTCCACCTCTCGGATCTGTGCTGCAACAAGGTGTCTGTTGGTTTAGTGTTGAGGTTTATAAAGTCACCTTTACAGGGTGAAAGTACTAGTATAGGTCCGCTCTAATGTGTGATAATTTTCCAAGCAAGTCTTGCAATAAATTTGGTCTATAGCTTGTTTTGGGACTGTTACTGTTTTTTTATCTTCTTCATCAGTGATCATTTCTCTTTATAAAAACAGTTCTAAAGTGGCTGATGGCAAGTGCAGGACGGTCCTTCTCTACCGCTGTCACAGAGCAACTCCAGCTTTTACCCTTATTTTTCAAGGTATGTGCTTTAATTGCTCCTTCGTTAGTCATGTTTGATTAAAAAGGGATTCTATGTATAAACCAAAGTTATAATGGACTTCACCATTACAGGTTTTCTTTTTAATAAAAACCATGCATACCAACGATGCCCAAATTATTTTTTAATGCTTATGTATGCTTACAGCTGGTAATCTAGCTTATTAAATGGTTTCCTGACAATGATGATTTGTAGGTGAATGCCCTGTACATGTTTAACCTGAGGGTGAAAAGTGTTTAATTCATGAATGAGTGTATGTTGTTCTTATTCTGATACTTATATTTAGTTGTTTTATTTTGTTCCATGATTATACAATCCTTTCTAAATGGTGGTGCTTCTCTTGTTTTTCCTGGCACCTTTAATCCTTGTATTCTTTTATGAAGCTGAGTCATTCAGTGCTACCTACATACCTGAAATAATACATTTTGCATGCTCCAAAGCATATGTCTTACTTTATATAAACACCAGTCAGTTATCAAACAATAACGTATGTGACTGGAAAATAAAGGTGAAAGTGAACTAGAAATACTGATAAAGCTTTTTTCAGTTTTGGACCTACATCTAAAATATTAAATTAACTGGATTTGATACCAGAAGAATTGCAAGGAGGAAACAAAGTCTTAATGACACCCATTTAATCCTCCTTAAGAGCTTCAGACAAGCCATACTGTTTAGATAAGAAATATATGGTGCAAGGAACAAGAGTCTCTTGATTCTATTAATTTTTGTCCACGGCTTATTGCTGAGAATATTTTAAAGTTACTTTGATTGGTTTTGCTAGTTTACTTAATTTTTCAGCATTATATCGATTGTATTTTCCTAGACGACTGCCCTTTCATCAGATTAAACTTTGTTTAAGGATTTTGCTGTTAGCAATGCTTACTTACGCCTTTTTCTTTTTTTCTTCTCCATTACCTTGTTCTATAGATCGCACCAGTAGAAAATGACAATAGCTATGATGAGCTCAAAAGAGATGCTAAGATGTGTTTGTCATTAATGTCTCAGGGTTTGCTGTATCCTCAGCAAGTGCCTTTGGTACTTCAGGTGCTAAAACAAGTGAGTACGGTCTAAATAGCTTAAAGCTTCTTGTTATCTAATGCAATCTGTGTTTTTTTTTTCTTAAAGATTATACAGTAGTTGTGGTTTGAAGAGAATCAAATACTGATTTTCTTAGAGGTGAAAGGGAAGAATTTATTAGGATTGTTTTAAGACATTCTTAGAGACAGTAAATGTATTTTGTTTTGTTTCCTACTTCCAAACAGTTAAACAACTTATATCTTGATAAGTATTTTAATAAATTAAAATTTGTTTAGTAGTGGATCAGTTTAAGCCAAACATGTCTCCTCATGAGCATAATGATTCAAAATCCAGTTTCAAAATGAGTTGTCATGTAAAGAACTGCCCTCAAATCTCTGCCTTTTTAGAGTGTTACAGTCTGTTTATCAACTGTTACTGCTTTCTGAAAAACAACATAAATGAAAATGCATTCTTGAATTTCATGGTTCATTCTGTATAGAGTTTGTCATGCAATAAATGCTTTTTTTTCCTCTAGTCGTTCAAGACTGACCTACAGTAGCAAAATTACCTGTTGGAAAAAATGTTGCTGTAAGCTGTACACACAGCCAAAACAGTAACTGCAGTGTTGCAATCTAGGCTGCACCCATGCTTGACGCTTTCAATAATTTGGAATTCCATAAGCACGTGGAGATGAAAGTACAGGAACTTGAAAAATTTTTGCTTTCCAAATGCACTGTTATAGAATATATACTCAAGCAGAACAGAATTTCTGGTTCATTTATATCTGCCTTATGACTGATGTCAGAAATTAATCAAAGATAGGAACTTGCCTGCTTTGTCTTTCACACTATTAGGTATCTGCTAAATAACAGCCTGTTATAATTTAGTGTTTAAACAGGAATTGTGTGCTTTGGAAACTGAGTGTATGAAACGAAAATATCTGAATAAGGAAAGTTATTTGTAACTGTCCCCAAATATAATTTTTTTAATATTGTTAGCTGTATATTAGCTGCTTTCCTTCACACTGTTGCGTTCTCATATTTAATATTTATTTTTAATTGTAGACAGCAAGAAGCAATTCTTGGCATGCTAGGTATACCATATTAACCTACCTCCAGACCATGGTGTTCTACAATCTTTTTATCTTTCTCAACAACGAAGAAGCAGTCAATGACATTAGATGGCTGGTTATAAAGCTGTTGGAAGATGAACAGCTTGAGGCAAGTAATACCTTTTCTGAAATGCTTTGTTTCACATGACTGATTTCTTGCCCTTGTCAAGTTTTATGAAAAAGCTACCAGTTGTAAATTAATGCAACAAGTATTTCTAGCTTAGCATTCTTCCTATTTTGAAAAAATAACTAGCTTTATAGGATTTATTTCTCTCATATTCCATTTTTTCTTTTAATATTCCATCCCATCCAGGAAATGGAATATTAATGAAAAGACTTCATTAGCGATTTTTAAAAGTTCCATTGTTCCTACTTTTTCAACAAAATGAAACACTGATTTGTTTTGTTCTTGGTTTAAGTAGAGCTAAAATATAATAGTTTGTAAGCTTACTTGTCAGTCTGGCAAGTTTTTGTGCTTTTCTTGAGCTAGCGATACTTCAGTATATACAAATGGAAGGAGATAACATCCAAAATCTTTGCTGTGGTACATGCATGCTGTCGAAGATCAGTGTATGTATACAAAGTATGCTCTTACAAGTGCTGTCAGGATCATAAAATATTTCTCAGGTAAAAAAAAAAAGTGCCTGATGTGAATCATTCAGTCTTGTTTGTCAGGTTTCCAAAAGTTGGGGGAAAATCATGGAATTACTTTATTCTGGATCACTAGTATACAGAACTGAAGGCTTGTATTAAATGATACAAATTTAAGTATGTTTGATCATGTTCAAGGACAGCGAAGAATCTTTAGTGTTAACCTCCAGCCTGTTCTTTTACCCTGCACCATCATTTTCACTGTTTTTTGTGATGTTGGCAAATATCAATGAAGTCCATCCTTTTGGATGCTTGGGTGCTTTTTTTTCTTTCTAGGAGAAAGATTAAGTGTGATAGGAGAAGGGTTCTGAAGTGTTGATATCCTTCTGCCAAAACAAAGATCCTGGTTTAGGTCTTCCTGAAGCTACAGGGAGCTGACTAGGGAGGGAGCCCTGCTGGATCTGCTCTTTGTAAATAAGATGGACTTGTGGGGGATGTGACAGTTGGAGGCTGTCTTGGGCACAGTGACCATGAAATGATAGAGTTCTCAATTCTCAGGGAAGCAAGAAGGGGAACCAGCAGGACTCCCACCATGGACTTCCAGAGGGCAGACTTTGGTCTTTTCAAGAGCCTGCTCAACAGAGTCCCTTGGGAGGCAGCCCTGAAGGGCAAAGGAGCCCAGGAAGGCTGGACATTTTTCAAGGAGGAAGTCTTAAAAGCGCAGGCACAGGCCATCCCTGTGCGCAGTAAAGTGAGCCGTCGAGGGAAAAGACCGGCCTGGCTGAACAAAGAGATAGGGTCAC
>JAOXNO010000024.1:5446325-5460528 GCA_028565335.1 Limnodromus scolopaceus
TGGAATGGGCTGCCTAGGGAAGCGGTTGAGGCACCATCCCTGGAGGTATTCAGAAGCCGGGCTGACATAGTGCTTAGAGACATGGTTTAGTGACCGGGGGGGGGGGGGGCGGGGGGTTTATCAGAGTTAGGTTGTTGGTTCGACTAGGTGATCTTAAAGGTCCCTTTCAACCTGGACAATTCTATGATTCTATACATTTAAACCAGTAGTTACACCTGAGATGTGAAGCTTGCTTTTGTAAACAGTGGATTTGAAATAATTTGAATATACAAATTAAAATTCCTGGCTTAAAAGGTGTGACATAAAAGCTCTGTAAGTGCATATAGTACATAAAGAGCAGCACTTAGGCTACTTGCCCAGCCACGCCAATGTCAGTCTTCAGATGAGCTCACTCATGTCTTTCATGTCACTATTTGCTACAGCAAGCTGGGAAGCAACAGCTTGCAATCCTAGATAAATTGTTTCCCACACAAGTAAGTGTTCTCACTGCATAATCTCATGTAATTTTGAGAAATACCTTTTCTTCAATACAATTCAGTACAATTTATCTAGTTATTTTAAATGTACAAAATTATTCATCTGTACTACAGAGATGCAAATCAAAAATGCTTATCTACATTCATAACCACTTACGATCATGTTGTTACCATGGAAGCTCTTTCTGAAAAAAATCTTGTTCTTTTTTGATAGTAATTGCCAAGATGTAGTATCTTGCAGATTATTTCATATGTATTTTTTTTTAACGCTGACTTTTTAAGATGAATATGCTTTCAATAGAATCCCGAGCTTTAGCTAGTATTTAGTGTCTTTACCCCATGGGACTGACATTTTTGATCTTGGATGTAAAGATACTTGGGGTTTTTTGCTTATTTTGATGCAAAGGTGCCAGACCGAATGATCCTGTTGGTGTAATATACAATTTACACTTCTAATATTGCTAGAATTCTCAAACTTCCTGGTGCGTTCATATTTTTTCATAAAACCATTGCAACAAACCTTGGCAAAGGACAATGCCAGATGGCCATACTGAATGTCAGATAGCAGTGTGACTGCAATACAAAGTGACCATGGGTTATAGGATGGTCTGGCTTCTGTTGAATGCAAATTTCATGCATCCAACTTCAAGCACAGAGCTCAAGAATTGAAGAAGGCTGTACTTAAATGGTATTGTTGGAAATTTCCTTCTGAAAGTCAAGAGGAGTCATGGAGCTGATGGATTACTACAAATGTAGCATATAATGTGACCCTGCAGCTGACCAAGGGAAAAAGTATACAGTGCTGAACAATTATGTCTCTGTGTACAGCAGTATAACCACCGTTGAATCTCACGTCTCCAAGTCATATGGGCAGTTGGAGAGAGCTGCAGGAATGATTTGAGCTTGGGAAAGCAGGTTTTGCATTAAATATTAAATATTAAATATAAACTCAGAAGTAGTGGAAAAGTAAAAATTCAACTTCGTGTTATGGTTCAAGTGATAGCCTAGTTAATCTGAAAGCATCTTTCTCACAGTTTTCTGTGTACTGAATACATAGCACTCATGTCTTGATAAACATTTTTCATATTACAGTGCAATATTACAGTAATAGGAATAATTTCTCTTTGTGTAAGTAGCCCCTTGCAAGTACTCCACTTAGGTTTTCCTTGTGCTGTTGAGTGGATATTTTTTTGTTCTGATATTGCTGCAGTTTTGTAGACCTTAGTCAGTCAATTCTGACCCCCCCAAAAAACCCTCAAATTCCTGTGCTACTCCTCTGTAGTTTTTATATTCTGTAAATCGTCATGTCAGTATGATGATCTGTAAATTATTTTGTGTCAGATGCTGTGATGAATTATTAATTTGTTAACATATGGTTTTAAAGGCTTTGCTTCTAGGTGCTCCTTGCAGCATAACATTCCTTTTAGTTAGATTATTAATTTAGAAATTAAAGTGGTTTTAATACAGTGAATACTGATGTAAATGAGTACAGTTCACTTGGGAGCTTGCTCGCTTTACTGCCAAGCTTCTTTCTATTCTGGGTCTTGCGTTAGCACATCGTGTTTCATTTAATAGCTATTTCTTAAGAGACTTACAAATTGCTGGTAAACAATACTGGCAGGCTTTCACTTCGTACTTCTTTATGCTGATAACAAAATAGATCACATTTGAATACTATGTTGTAGAAATTTAAATGATGTCTCGAGCTTATTGTTACTTTACTATGTTTAATTACTGCAGCACTTGGCAGCTATACTTGCTGCTTTGTGGAGGTTCAGAACATTATGTTCAAGGATGTAATTTATTTATTATCTGTTAAATTGGATTCAGAGCATTGGTAGGTGTTTGTACTCCAGACAGACAAACATTCTGTTTACAGTTAGGTGTAACAGTATGTACTTACCAAAAACATCTGGTGACTGCTGTCAGCGTTCAACAAGTTGATTTGGCTTTCCAGTTTGTAAATGTTTTTGTCAGTCTGCAATTACTGAAAGTGGAAGTGAGTCTCGGTGGAGCTCCAATTTAAATATAGTCTCATGGTTCTAGAACTTTATGGTCTGGGGAGATTTGAGAAGATGAGATAAATTAGTAGTACTGCTGGGTTATACTTACTTTTAAAAGCAAGTGATTGAGGTGTCTTTACTTGTAATTCACTAACAATGTGTAAAACAGCTGTGGCTGTTTTAAAATGAATGGAAGAGGAGGTCTATTTTGAATGGTTTGGCAAATAGATGAAAACTTAGTTTAGTCTTGGTTTTTTGGGTTTCTGTGTTACAGAAGAGAAGAGTATTTTTCCAATGTGAAATTCTGTTTTTATTCATGTAGTGAGAAGAATTGGTACTCGGGACAACGTTGTAAATAATGCTGAAGTGTCACAGAACTGAATTGTTAACCGTAAACCACTGATGTTAGTTGTCATTGCTTATTAATCCAGCATCTGTTATATCTCTCCAAGTATTCTTGTGTTAATGACAGAACAAAATCAGCTTTGTCTCATGAATGTACCTTCTGCTTTCTCTCAGAAAAGCTCTTCTGCTTTCGTCAATTCTGTTTTCCCCATGTACATTTGAGGGGAAAAATTAAAAGAGCATACTTTATTCAAAAGCATTTTTCTTGGTAAAACTAATGTTAATACCAACATTATTACAAATTTTGTAAAACAGATTGATTATTTGGGGTGGGGCATCTTGTTCTCATTCAAGGTCTATTTTTAAACTTTCTAGAGCTAATTAGTCTTCTATATATATCTTGACAATGGAGTTTCATTACATTATTTGCTCGAGTATTAGGTCACTTTATGACAAATCGTGTGAAGGTAGTTCTATATTACAATAAGAATATGTTTTGTTAATTTGTAAAGAGCCATACAGTAAACTAGTTGTTTATGATCTATGATAGAATAGGATAATATTTTAAAGACTTTGGTTTTGGCAGAGTTTGGTAACTTGGCCTAGTTGGATGTGCGTAAAAGGATAGTCATAACATAAATACATGCTTTTTGCTGTGCATGTGTGCTTAGTAATTGTATGTACTATCTCTGCTTGTAGGTGAGGGAGATGGCTGCTACCACACTAAGTGGCCTGCTGCAGTGCAATTTTCTCACTATGGATGGCCCCATGCAGACCCATTTTGAACAGCTGTGCAAGATGAGGTTACCAAAGAAACGAAAGCGTGACCTGTGTTCAGTGGTGGACACAATTCCTTCTGGCGGTAAGAAAATTGCTTCAGAGACTAAAACCATGTATGTCGAAAGCAGGTTAGGAAGATACATATATTTTTGTGCTACACTTAGATGCTTATTCTACAAGTGCTCCTGGTGGAATAGGATTTGTCCTATAGTGAAGGAGTATTTAGAAAATTAACGTATACCCAGAGAAAACATAGGCCTGTTGCCTATGCAAATTTTTTTCCTTCCTAAGCACCCATAAACCATAATGGCAAATTACTTGTCCATATGTGTCATTGTCTATTTGTGTGTATGTAATGTAGTTCCTAATCCATAAGTGCTTCAATAATTTGATTTACCATGTAAATGATGAATAAGAATACACTACTACTAAAAAAAGTAAATATTTTTTATTATGTATTCCTACAGTAAACTTATTTATAACTTTTCCAGAATTAACACTAAAGGGATTTCTCCATTTACAGTGTGCGCAGTTCACATAGTTGTGAATGCAGATGTGGGATAGCTATTTCCTCAGTAAATGAACTTCCCTAGCTGCCACAACATAATTTCACTCCTTACCCGCTTTACCTTCTGTTTTTTGGCAATGTGTGCTTTGATTCTGAAAAAAACCCAAAACATGGACACACAAAAAACCAGAACAACAAATATCCCCTTAGTTAACCTTAGGAGCTCTGGCTTCTGACCAAACATTTAGTGCATCTGAGTTGCATTCATTTGACCCAGGACTGGGTTTCCATATTGTCAAATAATTCTGGTATTTGAGAAAACATTCTGAATGCAGAAATAGGCAACAGTGGAGATGTAGTTCATGAGCTATTTACTGAGAAGAGAGATTTTTTTTTTTTTCTTGAGAGAGAGAGAAGGCAGCTCATTTGAAATGTTTATAGTGCAGATTTATTTATTTATTTTTACAAATTCTTCCATTAGAAATGAAAGCCAGAATTGTAGAATGATTCTATGAATAGATTCTATGATTCTGTGTAAGAAAGCAGAAGCAATCTGGAGATCTGTACACTTGTGTGAATTTATTTGACTGTATGGTCTGTAGAGCTAGCTGGTTTTCTGTAGAAGCTAGAGGTCTCTCTACTGTGGCAGGGGTTTTTTTGGCGCTTTGTTTTTTGGTGGTTTGTTTTTTTTTTTTAATTCAGGGTTAGTATTAGTGTCAGTATGTTATTCTAATTAGGTCACCTCTGTTTAATATATAGGCTCTCTTCAGTCATTCCCATCAGTTAAAAATAGCCTTATTTTCACTGATAACCAGTTTTAAGTTTGGCTGTGTCATTGAGGAATGTCTTGGACAAGGTAATTGCACCTTGCAAATGTAAATTAATATCTTGCAATTGCAGACTTGGTTAAACGCCATGCTGGTGTGCTAGGACTTAGCGCCTGTATTTTGTCAAGTCCATATGATGTACCCACCTGGATGCCACAGCTCTTAATGGATCTCAGTGCCCATCTTAATGACCCTCAGCCTATTGAGGTAAAAATACTTATATAATTTTTCTGTTTAATATAACACATCTAAAATATGCTTGACTCATTCTTAGTTCCCCTTTCCTAGAAATAAATAGGAGATTATTAAGAAACTTAGTTTCTGCTGATTTTTATTAAATGGTTCCAAATACATTTTAAGTCATGGACTGCTTTTAAATATTTTTTCTCGTAGATCTGTTCTTACTTTCAAATTTAAAGCATAAACTGAAAGCTGGCTGTAATGAGAAAATAGTCTTTTTTAATTAAAAATGTCGCTTTTGTGCGTGCCATTCTAGGAAATATCAACCTGAACCAAAAAATCGCTCGGACGTTTTTAAAACAAAGTTTTATAAGCAACCCTAGAAACAAGTTTTTAGTAAAATAGTTACCTTTAACTCTATTTTTTTTTTTTGCCCTGTCTATTCAGTTTTCTTGAGCTTTACTGTTTTAACCAGAGTAGTGAGCTTATAGCTGAAGAATTCCTTAGATTTAACAAACTTTGCTATGGTGTGCTTTCCTGAATCAAGAAACTGGACTGATGGGTCTTTTCTTTTGTTAATTTAATAATAATCTTAATTATTTTAATAACAGAAGGTAGTTTTCCTCTGAATTATTTCTTTTATGCGCCTTATGTGATTCATCAACTCTTTCTCATGTTTTGAGACGCAAACCATTGGTTTGAAATACCCAAGGAAAAGGAGGAGGGGTAAAGCATTTCACTTCTATGAGAATCTATTAGTTTTTTGAAACTCAAAATTGTAGGTCAAAGAATCCTTTTTTGTAAGAATGTTGGAGTCATGACACTGGCGAAAAGAACTGTAAAAATTAAAATACTGGGGAACTGGGCTGAATTCCCCAAAGCTCCTCTAGCCTTTGTAACTGTTCAAACGCTTTGCTCTACTCAGCAATTATTTTTGTTGTATTCAACGTTTGTTTTGTCATGGAGCTTAAATCTGTAACTGATACATATTAATACTGATTGTCTGCTATGCAGATGACTGTGAAGAAAACACTGTCAAATTTCCGGAGGACTCATCATGACAACTGGCAGGAGCATAAACAGCAGTTCACGGATGACCAGCTACTAGTGCTTACTGACCTCTTGGTTTCACCGTGCTATTATGCATAGATAGGTAAGGTTATTTGTTTTGACATAAATTGAGAGAAACATCTTATGAAATCTACTCTAGCTCTCCAGTCTAGGGAGGAATCCCTAAGCCACAAGGAGAATTAAGTTCCTTGTACCTCCAGTGGTCTGTTTAGGTTCAGATTTATTTTGGTTAAATATTGTCCATTGTTTTGTGTGTCCCAGTATTACGGTAGTGTTTTGCTAAGACAGTTGCACTTGTTTTCTTGAATATTGATGTTCCCTTTTTCCATTTTCTACCAGTTGGCTGCCTTTTAAATCCCTGGCGGTTTCACTAAAGGCAAGGTACTTGTTGCTTTGTACTTCTGATGCCTCTGGGGTCTTTAGCCTGTCACGCAGTGCAGTATATCATCTATGTCTCACGATGGGGAACGACTGCTACCAAACTGTTTCCTCTTCCCCATTATCGTTCTGCTACCGAGTCTCTTCACACAGGCATGTCCCCAAAGAGTGAATCCATTCCTGGAGTTTCTCTTTGTTATGCTACAAGATTCTGATCTGTGGTGTGATATTTTACTTCCAGGAGAAGTTTTGGTTTATATTTTCATTTTCTTCTGTGGTAATAGCATGAGGCAATAGTCTTGTTCTGAATTTGTGTTTTGAATTCTTTCTTCCTTTTTTTTTTTTCAGGTTTCTCCTGGAAAAATGAGGATGTAGGAGTCTTTCTGCAAAATAAAGGAAACTCAAAGCAATTTATCATGTAGAAAACTTTTGTTGGAAATCCTGATGCCTAATCAAAACCACTTTTAAACCCAAACATAAAGACCTGGTTCTATTAAAAAAGACTTTCACCTCCCCAGGGAGCAGCTGTGGGAGCCCCCCAGTCTCCTTGCAACTTCATTCACAGAGCCTGTTTATGAGTTTATTGCAAGACCCTTGCAATGGCCTGCATTACACATCAGTCTTGTCTCTGCTTTCTTGCACATGGTGATTTACAGTGCACATTTCTTATCCAATTTTTCTGACCCTTCTTCCCCGCTGTTTCTGACATCAAAGATATGCAGAGCTGGAGAGCACTGCAAACCAGAATATTGTCATGGAAGCTCTCCAGTTCTGTTGATGCAACTTCTTACCTAGTCAGCATACAATACCAGGAACCTATCTTTCTCAGAGTTTATTTTTCACTACTTGGATTTGAGTGTCCATCAGGTGATGGCCTCTGTATCATTCAGTCCACCTCAGGGCAGGATTGCCTTTTTGTATCTTCCTTGTCAAAATGTAAATAGCTGATCTTCTCTGTGCAGGATAGATGGCAAGACAAAACATGGGGAGTGAAAGCTCTTACTGCCTGGCCAGGTCTTCATAGATAGCTTGACCATGTGTGGAATAAAAATCTATGATTATCTGTGTACTTTTAAGGGTAAAAGACTGAGAATGTTTCCACATAATTAGACCCCACAGATACTAAATTATGGACTATCAAGTGATGGTTGAATTCACAGAATGAAATGTATGCACAGTGTGAAAAAGCACTGAATGGCTGATTGTTTTTAAGAGCATATTCTCATAAAGATTGTCGCTGTTTGAGCAAGCATAGCTTCTTGGAGGATTGTGGAAGCTCTGTATTTTGTTGCCTGCAGCTTTGTTCAGAGACTGATATCTATTGGCTATTTAACAACATGTTTAATATGTGTTACATAGTTGTAAAAGACTGTATAAATTGTAGAGGCATTGCATTGACAAAACATTGTACAGTTTGCAACCTTTTACATAATACCATTGTGAGATTAATTTGTAAAGATTCATACTTAGATGTTAATATGGTAGTAGTTCTGGCTTTTGTATCAAATCAAATGCCATTATTAGTTTTTTAAATTATTTTCTTTAACAGGATATCTCTTCATGTCTGAAAGGCAGAGGTTTTGTTTTGGTTTTCTTGTATCTCATTATTACTGTCTCATTCAGATTTTAATGCAACACTTGTGGCCATCTCTAAATGCTGACATCACATATTCCAGTGTGATAAGCTCATAGAATGTGAGGTACATTGAAATAATTCATAAACTGGTGTGTGTTTCAACTTGTTTCAACCATGCAACCCTACAGGAGCACTGATACATTTTGAGTGATCTACCTGCTGAGTGTGTGACTCATTCCAAACTTCAAAGCACAGCAGTGTTCCTGGTGCAGTATTTAATGAGTATCAGCACACAGATGTAACCACTGTATAGCGTAGTGCCAAAATTATTTCAATTGTGTACGTAGTTTAAGACCTAATAAATGGACTGTTTGTAACATCTGCATTTTTTGTATTTCTGAAGTGGAAATTTCTTATTTTGAGACTATAATTTAAAGTTGTTTACTGTGCTTTTGAGCTTTTTGTGGAGGCACGTGTTTATTAGGGGATTTGGCAGTGAGTTAAGGCAATGTTAAGGATTAATTAAAGGTATAGTTGTAACGGTTGGGACACTTACTTTTATATTTACGTAAAAATATCTTATACCTGGTGAGGCTTACCAAGAAACTTAGTAACTTTTGAGAAGCACACTTAAAATTGGAGAAACTAGTTTGAAGTGGAAGGGGTTTAGCTGATGGAGTTTAAAAACAAACAAACAAAAAAAGACTTTAAAAGTAATGGAAAGTATTTGCTGCAGAGGATCGCTTTTAAAGTATGTTTTGGCTGACTTAAGTGATGGAGCAGTGATTGTATGTGCCATTTGGCCTACACTAAGGGCAGCTAACTATAGGATCCAGCTCTGCTGCTTTTTAGTGTAGTTGGGAGTTTCTTTTCTTATGTATCTGTAGTCAAAGTGTACCTGGAACTGGTTGCAGTGTTGAGGATCCAGTGTTCTGTTGAGAATCATTCTGTAGTCAGAGGTATGATGGCAAATAAGGGGCATTGATTCACAATAGCTATTTATAAATCGGAAACAAATTACTTGATCCAAATAGAGCACCCAGAAAATAGAGGCTATTCGAACCTATTCCAGGTACAGTTCTGTAGGATGAAATACATGATAGTGTGAACAAACTTGTACTAATTGACTTTTTGTGGGTAAAAGATTGTAAGTCTCCTATTCTGAGAATGTAGGAACAATTTTGAGTTCTTCATCAAATAGGGCAACTCCAGTGTTACTTTTATTCCCTAATTTTCCCCAAGCAATATATATATGTAATGAGTTCCGATCTTTCCATCGTTTTGATGTCTTACGCTGCCTTTTCCCTAAAGCTCTAGAGATGAAACAACTGCAATACCTCACTCTGGAGAGGGAGACATTTCTAGAAGAGAGAATTTTTTCTGCTTGAACGGTAAGGGAGACAGATACAGACTTTTGAAGATGATCTGGTAGCCTTAGTTGACCACGTGTCAGTCTGCACAAAGAGTCTCAGTGACTGCCGCTGTTTGAAGCGCCACAGAATGGCAGTGATGTAAGGCAGAATTGATTTGTTGGATTGCTCAAGTTGCAGTGACGTACTGTTCAGTGACTATCTTGCTAGAGTATTAAGTGGATCAGTCGCCCATACTTCCATAACCAAGTGGATATGTTTATGCATGTGAAAACCTGCTGAAATCACAGCACAGACATGATGCTTATTTTGATAAAAATGTATAAGAAAATTATCAAGCAGGCGAATAAGACCTTAACTTGCACTTTTGCGTGGCACCACAGACTTGATATTGGTGGATTGTGTTATTAACAAGTTGAGCTAATCTGTACATGGATTTATTTTTTTTTTTAATGAAATAGAAAAACGTATGAAGGCCATTATTTCTGATATGGCATTTTGACTGTATTCCTTTTATGCCTGGGTATCTGCCCTCCTATCCTTTTTACTTCTTCACCAGGCTGTTGGGAGTCATGTGCTTGACATGCATGGATGATGTCTCCTGCCAGTTTTTCACAGTTAGGCATCCCCAGCATCCCACACCCCATTCCGTCTTGCACTTTCTTCCACAGCTTCAGACTTCCTGGAATCCTGCAGCAGAGTCCAGCTTCCTTTCTTCCTGTGCTGTGGAAAATACAATCATCATCTGGTAAGATGTAAAAAGGGGAAAAAAAAACAATTTACCAGTAGAAAGTTTTGCTGGCCATTGTTCTTGCAGGATTTTAACTTTAACCCTGCTGTGAATTACCAGCTAATTTGTTTTACATTCTCACTGGCATTGTGCAGTAACTGGAAGGCAACTTCTGTTGATTTCCCCGTCACGAAATACTCACTGTACAGAGTCACATCGCTGCACAGGCTCTGGAAAATGGGATTCCGGATAAGAGCTGGGGGATTTCACCTGAACCTCATCTAGACTTCCAGGTTGTCTGCAGGCCAGCAGTAACCAAGGTCCAGGAAGGGGGTTTGTGGTGGTTACTCCCAAAGAGGTACCTGGACCACTAGGGCACCAGTAATTTCCCAGTCTGCTGTAAGGAATTGGAGGTTTGATTACAGAAGAAAATTAAACTGTGTGGAAGATGAAGACTATTGCTAAGCTGTCTAAGGCAGCACACAAAAATTACAAGCAAATTGTAATTGATTTGCATTGAGGGTTTTTTCTCTCTTGATGAACAGATGCTTCTCAGAGCTATTAAAAGATATTTAGAAGGGAAAGTCCATGAGGTGAGAGCAAAAAAAGGTTAGTATTCTCTCCCTGGGAAGGAGAGCGACTCTTTGTAACGCAGTCTTGAATCAAGAGTTCTCTCAGCACAGATAAAAGCTTAGACTCTCGCCTACAAAATTATTAGCAAAATTATCTTTGAATTCTGATGGATTAGAGCACAGTGCTTAGAGGAATTAGCTGCATCCTATCAAGGCAGACTTTTTCAATGGGTGAAAAGGAGAGGGAGTCTTGCTGATCCTTTTCTAATTCTATATTAAATTCCTTTTTCTACAAAAGGCTTATAGAAGTTCAGCCTGCTTTCCCTGCTTGGGCTCCTAGCACTCCGCTGCAGGTATTTTGTAGAAATTACCTGAGCAAATTTTGCTGCTAGAAATGGAGCTGGCTACCGCTCTGTTCCCCTTGGGGAATAGTGAGGGGTACTGGGAAATAGGAGATGCAATAATTTCTAATTGGCATACTTTGGAAAAACATAAATTTATGGAAAAACGTAAAAAAATTTATTGCAGTAAACGCAATAAATCTATTCTAGCAGTAAGTGCAGTCAGATAGCAATGTCTAGGTAAAGCCTAGGTGAGTTTACCCAGAAAGGCTTCTGTTAATAATATTAGTTAAAAGCTTTTATTTATTTTTTCCTGGCTTTTATTTCTTTTTTTCTGGGTTAATTTCCCCTTTTATTATTTCAGCTTCTTTCCCTTACACCTCTTGTTAAAATCGTAAGGTACTCTTCTTAGGCTGAGATGGGGGCAGCTTTCCATGATAAAAAGTAATTTCCAGTTTTTTGTGGTAAATGTCTGCAAAACATGACACACTTCTGAAAAGTGTCTTGGGAATGCAATTTTTCCTTATGCAGTAGGAGCTCATATTTGAGAAGCTTGATAATACTACAGAGCACTAGGGTTTTTTACTAATTAGTTTAAGGAAAGGCTTAAGAGTGCTGTAAAGAAAGTTAATATCCTGAAAGTTTTGTGGAAGGTGCTGCAGAAGTTGTTGCTCTTGTGATTCCTGCCTTGCAAAACTGATTTCTTCCACTGTGCTTCTCCCCTCTCCCAAACTTTGAATTTTTATTTTTTTTTTTTTTTTAAATGGGCAGCCCAGTGAGACACTTTGCTGTGCCAAAGGGACTGCGCAGTGTTTCATGTTCCCATGGAGATCTTTTTTTGCCTCAGCTCAGCCCCTCACTCCCCGAGTACCAGCCCTGTGTTCGATTACCTTCTCTGGCACTCACTGGCTCCCGCAGCGTTCGGGGCTGTCAGCTGCCTGCTCGTGGCCAGCCACAGTCTGGCTCATCGTGCATCACCAAAGTGCTGTCTGGCTTGTGTTTTGCTGCTGAAATTCGAAATGAAACTCATCTGCTTGCAGGCTCTAATGAGGAACCTTTTCATTCATTTCAAACTACAGTTCATAACTGTGGAGCAGTAAGGGATCTTAAAACCAAAAACCCACCCTTGCTCTTCATGGCCCTGCTAAACTGCGTTAATGAAATGAGTGACAATCTAAACCTATTACTATTAGAAAATGCAGGGGTTTCTTTTGCTATTTTGCACGTTAGTTCTAAAATACCCAATTCTCTGTAAGGCCCAAGTCTTACAGTTTTGACTCTTAAATTCATTTCTCAGCATCTCAGTCTTGTTTAATCATGCAATTCGGTGTGCTCTGATGTTTATAAATAAGAAAATTCGAGGAGGGAGATCCCAGCTTGACAATGAAAAACCAACTCATAATTCACCCACAGAATTCAAATTAACCATGACTGGAGAGGAAAAATGACAGTGAAAATAAAAACGATAGTCAAGCTGAGAGAAAACCGAGCTTGAAGCTACAGGAAAGCCTGGACATTGTATTT
The DNA here is from genome assembly GCA_028565335.1 of Limnodromus scolopaceus. Classification (NCBI taxonomy): domain Eukaryota; kingdom Metazoa; phylum Chordata; class Aves; order Charadriiformes; family Scolopacidae; genus Limnodromus; species Limnodromus scolopaceus. The sequence goes on from JAOXNO010000024.1 coordinate 5,459,007, forward strand.
TGGGTTTTGGTCCTTCTGACTCCTGTATGCAAGTAGTCTAGGAACAAAACCAAAGCAAAGCCCGGGGTGCAGGGTGCTGTTGCAGCCTGCTCTGATGGCTGCTTGCATTTCCCTGCCATGGACCCCGACAACAAATCTGGCCTGATTGCCAGCTGGCGGTGTGTTTAGCACACCAGCCTCGCAGGCCAGGCTGCTGTTGTGAGTCACGGAGTTACTAAAAAATTGCTCTTAGTTTCAGAAAGAAATTCATTGAAAAATAAATGAGCAGGTAGCTCTGACAAGCTTTCAGATGTCAACCCAGTGCTCCTGTCGCTGTTTTCACGGTTTTGCAAAACACAACTATGCTTCTGCATATCCCCTTCTGCTGGAGTAGGGGATGAGTATTGAGACAATACACAGATTAATAAAATGAGTATATGTAGAAAGGTAAGACAAGTGCCCATGTGTAAGCTGGAAGTACTAGGTCTGCTGTATTTTCACAGCACTTTTGTGCCTCACCTGGCTGGACTTTCATCTCTTCCAGCTGCATTTCCAGTGCTTGACATTGAGGTCCCGTGGCTGTGTCTGCCTGTGTGTTACAGCCTGCGCTGCCTTGGAGAACATCTGCTGAGCCTTTTCTCCTCCTCCAACCCCTGGAAGTCTTTCCAAATGATCCCTTAAAGTGCTCAGGCATCCACCACTCTCTATCGCTTTAAATGACAACTACCACATTTGTGATAGTAGTAAGCAGCAAGCAGATGAAGAACTAATAGTGATTATTTTTTCCCCACCTACGGGAACACAGAAGACCCTTTGCAGTGGATCCTGTGCTTCTGGGCCTGTCAAGCAAACAAAAAGGGCTTCCCTATGCCTCTCAACGCGTGCAGGAAAGCAGTGCCAAAGTACGAGCTGGGGGAAGATACAATGAGAAAAACTCTGCCTTAAATTTTGATGATCAACAGTTTTTGGGTTGGGACAGTGTTTCCTTGGTGTTCAGACAACACGGAGGGACCTCAAAGCCTTAAGTGCTCGCTGTTGGGCTGGTACCGGGTCAGGGCAGGGCTGTGACACCGCTGTGGCAAAATCTCCCTCCGCCTTGCCCTCCCTGTCCCTGCCGCCAGCTCGGCCCGGCCCGGGGCTGGTGCCGTGCCTGCCCCAGCGGGGAGGGACGGGTTCCTGACGGCGCCGATGGCAGTTACCGTGGGGAGACATGAGGGAAAGGAGGAAGGACCGGCTCAAAACCAAAGCCTGCGCCGCTCCGCCACCTCGCATCAGCGCCGCGCTTCCCCGAAGGCGAGTGCGTGCGGCGCGGAGCCAGTCGCTCCGGAGGCGATGTAGGAAGCCGGGAGGTGCCTGTGCTGTGTGTGCCCCGCAAACCCCTCTGTCCGCCGCCGCGCTCCCCGCAGGCCCCACCGCCGCCTCCCCGGGGGGCGCGGAGGCCCGTGCCGGAGGCTGCCGGGGCCGGGCTCTGTGCGCGCCGGGCCCCCTCCCCGCGCCTCGGCCCTGACTAAACCCGCCGCGGCTGAGGTAACGAGGCGGGAGG
>JAOXNO010000024.1:5461340-5489218 GCA_028565335.1 Limnodromus scolopaceus
CGCCGCGGCCGCGCTGAGGCGGCGGGCGGAGATGAACGCGTCGGGGCGGCTGCCGGCGGGGGGCGAGGAGGAGTCCCCCGGCGCCTCGCTGCTGCCGCTGAGCGGGAACGGCAGCGCGGGCGGCGGCTCCGGGGAGCTGCGGGAGGGGACCCACGCCGCCACCCTGGCGGCCTGCGCCTCTCTGCTGGCCCTGGTGTTCTGCCTGGGCTCCTACGGCAACCTCATCGTGCTCCTCTCCTTCTTCGACCCGGCCCTCAGGAAATTCAGGACCAACTTCGACTTCATGATCCTCAACCTCTCCTTCTGTGACCTCTTCATCTGCGGGGTGGCCGCCCCCATGTTCGCCTTTGTCCTCTTCTTCGACTCGGCTCGAGGTGTCCCAGGTGCCTTCTGCTTCACCTTCCACCTCACCAGCTCCGGCTTCATCATCATGTCACTCAAGACGGTGGCAGTCATCGCTCTGCACCGGCTGCGCATGGTGCTGGGGAAGCAGCCACACCGCGCTGCCTCCTTCCCCTGCACCCTCCTCCTCACCCTGCTCCTGTGGGCCACCAGCTTTACCCTGGCCACCCTGGCCACCCTGAACACCCGCGGCTCCCGCCTCTGCCTGCCCATGTCCAGCTTCGCCAGGGGCAGGGGGAATATCATCCTCTACCTCTATGTCACCGACTTCATCTGCTGTGTGGCCGTGGTGTCCATCTCCTACGTCATGATCGCCCAGGCCCTGCGGAGGAATGCCCAGGTGAGGAAGTGCCCACCTGTGGTGGCTGCGGACACCTCCAGACCACAGCCCTTTGTGGGGCCCGCGGCTGCTGGGGCTGGCGTGCAGAGCAGCGTGCCCAGCACCGTGCCCGCCTTGTACAGGAACCAGAGCTACAGCAAGCCACAGCATGTCCAGACACACGGCTACACCAAGCACCTTGGCCAGCCGCTGGCCACTGCTGCCGGGCGGCTCCAGCTGGTGCCAGCAGTCAACCTGTCCACAGCCAAAGACTCGAGGGCGGTGGTGACGTGCGTTGTCATTGTGCTCTCCGTCTTGGTTTGCTGCCTGCCCCTGGGCATCTCTTTGGTGCAGGACATGCTGTCCAGCAGTGGTGGCTTTGTTCTCTACCAGTTTGAGCTGTGTGGATTTACCCTTATTTTTTTCAAATCTGGATTAAATCCTTTTATATATTCCCGCAACAGTGCTGGACTTCGGAGGCGAGTCCTCTGGTGCCTGCAGTATGTAGCCCTTGTCTTTTTCTGCTGCAAACAGAAGACGAGGCTTCGGGCCATGGGCAAAGGCAGCCTGGAAGTCAACAGGAACAAGTCATCCCACCACGAGACCAATTCAGCATACATGTTGTCTCCAAAACCTCAGAAAAAGTTTGTGGACCAAGCCTGTGGTCCTAGTCACTCCAAGGAGAGCATGCTGAGTCCCAAGGCTTCTGTTGGGCATCAGCACTATGCACAGAGCAGCTCGACCCCCATGAACACCCGAATCGAGCCCTATTACAGTATCTATAACAGCAGCCCTTCCCAGGAAGTTAGCACCCCAAATAGCTTACAGCCAGTGAACTCAGCTTTCGGATTTGCCAAATCCTATATTGCCATGCATTATCACACCACCAATGACTTGGTGCGAGACTACGACAGTGCTTCAACTAAGCAGATACCGGTGCCCTCAGTGTAACCTTAGCAAAGGGTTCTGATCTGCCTGAGCCTGTGGGTCCTCCTCTTTGCTTTTGTTAATGGTTATTCTGAACTCAAAGATGCCGTACTACTGCCAGTTAAGAAAAAAACCACTACTGTTAATATGCAGCTATTTGCATTTGAAGTGAATACTAGGGTATTACTTCTGTGAAGCTTTCTTGAACTTCTGCAGCAAGTCAAGAAGGGTGGTATTTTAGATTTGTATTTATAATTGTTACATGAGGGTGGGTTTGGTACTAAATTTTACTGCTGGACAAGTAAAAAAAAGTAAGCATGTTAACTATATGATTAATTATGTTATGAGGGAGAATATCTCAGAGAACAATATGAGGCTGCACCAGAAGTATTACCTGTTCAATTGCATACTTGCTGTATTTTCAAGAAGGAAGAATTGGGAGGATGCTTGGTAATATGATACTGAATTTTAAACTTTTCCAATTGCAGAAGGTTGAAAGGATTGGTGGTATTTTGTTGTAGCGAGTGTCAGTGGTAACAAAAGTCCTTTCTACTTGTTGGGTGAAATCCTGGTTCCGTTGAGGTAGACAGCAAAATTTCCATGAACTTCAACTGAAGTTTAGGATTTCGGTCTTGGTTTCCTAAAGCAGGACAAAGCATTTTAGAAACAGCATTATATTGCCACTAGGGAAGGACTTTTGAGAAGTGTTGTGGCACTGTAATAAACCTCTGAAATATATATATTAATTTTCACTGTACATTTATTTTAAGGGTTGGTGGCAAGTATCCCAAAATTAGATAATTGGAGAAATATTTTACATCTGATAGAAATAACTGTGCAATACCTAATTATAGGTTTTACTTGAGGATAAAGATTAATATTGTAATATTATAGTACTGATACACTATCAGTAATGCAGTCACCTCCGGAATTTTCTAATTCATAAAATGTTATGCAAAGAGTCATGTTGCTGGTTGCTTTTTCGTCTATGACTTTGTATAAAAGTGGGAACTGGGAGGATTCAGCTATGATATTCCTGACGGATAGAACTGACAGCTATTAACATTTTTTAAACCAGAATGACCACATAACAAGATGACTCCAAAATTTTGAGGTTTTCTTGAGAAGTCTAACATCAGTTTGATTTAAAGATTAATAATCTGTGTACTTTATCTGTTGGTCTACACAGTGAGCAAATGAACAGAAGTTAAATATTTTTTTATAAATGTGACCATTTGTGTTGTGTCACATGTTGTGGGAATTCCTTATGAAAAGGAATGATTTGGAGGCATTTAAATTCCTGACAATTGTCACTTTAAGTGGTCAGACCTTTCCAAAGCAAGCAATCACCTTTCAACTTCTATGGAATTCAGCAGAGCCCTGGTATCTCTGAAATAATCGTACCACAGGCTTTTGGTGCCTCGTTATAGGAGGATGCCACGTCTTTAGCAAAATTGCAGTGATGGAAAGGTGATTTGTTGTTTTAGAAACAAAAAACATTCACGTCATTGCTGTGTGTGAGTTGTTATTGATTTGGGCTATTTGTTAACTAATTTCTGGAAGACTATTACATTATGAACACTGTTCTTTGTTTAACACCCTGAATTTTAATTAATTTTTAATAATTCAAGACAGCTTTCTTGCAATAAAATGGATGTGAACAACTTTCTAATACAAATGTTAAATTGAAATTATTTCCATGAGTATTTTCTCTCTGCCCAGATATTTTTCTCTATAAATAAATGACGAATAACGTGGTTCTTTCTAAAGTAATTATAACAGATAATGAAACAATCTGGTTTGTTTGGGTTTTCTGTCTTTGCATTTCTCTTTAGTACAAAGTGTACTAATTTGGAGGGAAAAATGTACGTGGGATCCTGTCATTTTGTCTCGAACTATATGGTCTTAGCAGCAATTGCAGTGTCGGATGGGAAGAAGTATAGGACAGAGCCCAGAAGTGGTTGCAAGGTGGGGCCTGCGTGTCCTGTAAGGGGGGTGAAGATAAGACTGGTTTTAGCATGAAGCAGGTTTTGGGTTTGCTGCATGTATGTACAGCTCCTACTGTGCTTTTGGTTTGGATCACATGAACTTCATCACAAGACAGAAGATTAACTCCTTCGCATCTTATTCACAAAAGTAATTTGCATTGAGTATTCATGTGAGAGTAAGTCAGGAAGGGTACAACTTCAGGAGAGAAGGAGGTTTGGTTGCCTTTACGTTATGTGTTGTTGAGACAAAAGAACTGAAGTCCCTTAACATTGTGGTTAAGCCTTTTCCTGCCAGACAGGACGTTCCCATCTCTGGTGTAGTGGGATCGTTCCTCTTGCTTGACTCGTTTGATCAGCAAATTACCTTTAGTTACTTTTTACATGGTTTGAGTGTGCTTTTTAGCTTATTTTGAAATTGCTGGTGTTGGCTGCTGTCACAGTGTTTGACCCGAGGACTGTTTCTTCTTATTGTTGAAAATCTACATTTGTTGTGTTAGGTGTACTACTAGTAGTTTGACCACGCTATCTCATGAAATAAGAAGTGGCCTCAAAGAAAGCATAAAGAAGTTTATTAGAAAAACAACTGATGTGTGGGACTGGTCTCACTAACAAGTGACTTCTCATTGTTTACAGGAACAAAAGTATTTGAAAGATTTTTATAATTCACAAGGTTTTTAAAGTAATAGACTTGCTTTATGGTGATAGAGTTGACTTTTAGCTGTTGGCGTGCAGCACTGTGTTTTTTTTGTCCTTTACGTATAAAAACCAAAAGCTCACAATGCCAAATAACTTTAAATAATATCCATAGAACCTCAAAAAGTTGCTTAAGAATGTTCAACAGTTGGGCACCACCTCAGAACATTTTAGACTAGAGAGTAGAGAGATTTCTGTAAATGATTCTAAATGATTTCTTCTCACCTGGTATTTATTTTCTGTCACAGTCTGATGATTTTCCTTGAATGCAAAAACTACATCAGCTGAATTTTATTTTTTTTCAAATCAATGAATAAAATTATGAAGTGGCACTAGGTGATGACAAGGGCTATGCAGAGGTCGCACTGAATTCATTCAAAACGGGTCAGGCTGATTGCGTCAAGTGAAACTTTTCAAAGTCTAAATAATAATATATAGACATTTCTTGCTTAATCTTCAGAGATTTATAATAACAGCAGTTAAATAAAGCTCACACAAATTATTCAACAGTAGAGACCGGCATGCTCAGCTGGCTCTTTTTTTGATTGTCTAGTTGTATACGTTAATCTGTAATTATAAAAGATTTTAAAGTCTGATCTCTTCCACCGGTTACACCAAATGTTGTAGCAGTGTGGATTGGCAATTGCGTCTCTCAGATGGTTACGTTAAGTAAATCTTTAGTCTTTTCTCACTAACCCACAGAAAGCAGCTGTTACCTGTGTGCTGTCAGGGTTTGCGTTTTTCTGATGTGTACACAGCGTGTGTTCACACCTTAAGCTGTACCGGAGTTGCGAATCTGAACTACAACCTTACCTCTGAATGACATTGTTTTTCAGTGCAATAATCTCAAAAAGACAGTTAGGGCATGCAGTGTGACTCAAGCTGTCCTTTTTTTCAGGTGACATCCGCAGCATTTTAAGAAATCCTGGAAGGAGCTGAAGAACAGGCTGTTTGTCAGTGCTCAGGTCTCAGCCCTTTGGGGAACAGACTTTTCTCAGGCAGAATAACACAAATGCTACAGACCCGTTGGTAACCTCTCCTGGCACTGATCCAAGACAAGCCCCATTGCAGCACAGCAGCCTTTGCGGAAATGCTTTTATTTGACCACAGACTTTCCAGGCACAATCTTTACACGTTCTTGTATCTCATTCCATCTCATACACGTCCTGAGCAGATCCGCTCTGTGCTCTCACAAGTGGTTCGTTGGTTGTTTTTAAGGCAGCTGCTAGCTGATGCCAGAACATTTTCTGTTTGTGTTCCTCAGGGCTCCACTTTAAGTAGGTTTTTCTTTTCAGCAGTTTCCTGAGTTTGCTGAACTTCTGTGGCACGCTGTTGGGCGGGAGATCTTCCAGCACAATCATGATGAGGGAATCCTGATTTTCATTCAGGACCCGGTGTTCAGCAAAATACAGTTCATACTGACACCAGCAGCTGTTTACAAAATTGGTAGAGAGAACAAAAAGGACTTTATGGCTGTTCTCTATGCAGTAAAAAATGTTGCCAAGTATGGGATGCCCCGGTTTGAAATCCCTCTCATGGTAACATATCTTGAATCCATCAGTTTCCAATTTCTCCAGCAGATTCTCTTTCGTCCAGTTTGCATCTTCTTCACTGTATGAAACAAAGGCATCAAAGGGCTTGTTTTCTGGCCTCTTCTCATACTGCTTCCTCTTCGCCATGCACCAGTACCAACCCATTCTCACGTACCACAGCCCATCAAACCACCAGCATAAGCCTGTTAACACCAAAACAACCAGGATGGCAATGCAAGCTGTAATAGCCATCTGGATGCCCAGGGAGCAGCGCAGCAGCGTGAGGTTACTGCTCTCCACCAACGAGCCCCTTCTGGCTGGTGGAAAGCTGCACCGGAGATTTCCTCTGCCATTTATCTGCAAATGGGGGTGGTGGATATAGACATTCACGAACCAGTACAAGTCACAGTTACAAAAAAAATGTTTACCTTGTACAGTCAAAACGCTCAAGCTTGTTAACTGGCCAAATGTGTCCTCCACAATTGTAGTAATGGCATTGTCACTAATGTCTAACTCGATCAGAGAAGGTGGGAGAGCACCACGCTGTAGAAAAGAGATCTTGTTCCCTGATAAATTAAGATATTTCAGCACTGGCAAAGATTTCCCAAAGTGATCAGGGAGTTCTGAAATTAGGTTGTGACTACTGTCCAGATTAGTGAGGGCAGAATGGTGGCTGCCAGGTTCCAGTCTGGTGATCAGGTTTCCAGAAACATTAAGGTAGTCGAGTTTCTCCAGGGCATCAGTTAATGACAACACGTTCAACTTATTTTTACTAATATCGCATTTTGTTAAAGTCAACGGGAAATACTCAGGATGCATATCCATAATTTTATTATTTTGAATATTAAGTGTTGTTAAGTTGGAGACAGATTTAAAACTAGAAGATATTATTTTAATATCATTGTTGCTTATATCAAGGTGCTGCAGGGCGATGGGTAAGTCAGGAAGCACTGAAATCCGGTTGCTGCTGAGATCCAGAAATAATAATTCTTCCATTGTGTCCGCAAACCACTCTGGCAGTTCTACAATGGAGCAATTGGACATTTTCAGGTGTTTTACTCTCTTTGGAAGGCTTTCGATGGGTGTACCAGCCTGGTTTCTGACAAATGAAATAGCATTAATATGGACAGTTCCAGGGCAAAGTCTCGGAACTGCATTAGTTATTTCTGGATGTACAGTATATATGAAGTGATTTCCTTGAACATACATGTTTTCTAAGTTAATCATTTGTTTAGCAAAATTTTGGGGTATTTGACTTATGTTGGTGAAGGACAAGTCAATTACCTTAATGGTTGAAGGGAGACACAGTGTATCCAAGCTGTTTATGGCGTTGTTACTAATGTTGAGAAAGAAAAGCTTGCTGAATGGGAATTCACAGGGCACCTCAACATCTAGAACTGTTAGTCTGTTATAACTGGCATCAACGGACTGCACGTTTTTCATTGGCAAAGCCAGGAGTTTGAACAGGGACAGAAGATCCATTTCCAGGTCACTGTGACTGATGTCAAGTTCCAAAATGCCGTCCAGCTGAGCTTGGCAGAGATCCTGATCCAGTTTTAATGTCAGCTCTTCCTTGGAGAGTTTGCTGTTTGACAGATCGAGCATCCCATTTATTGGTGCTGGGCAGGAGTGAGGCCTTAATGTGGCTGTTGGAGAGACCGTTACGTTTTTCTCTGCTCTTCGAAGAAGATTCTCTGTATTTCGCCTGAGCCTCAGCTTAACATTTTGCAGGACAGAGGGACCTCCCGGATGTGGCAGCTCCTCGGCAGATGCAGAAGGCTCCAGAGCAGCCCCCGAGGATTTGTCAAAATATCTATAAAGCTCCAAAGCCCCTGAGGCTTTGCTAGCAGGCAAGAGCTTCAGGTGGGGTGGAAGACCTGATAGAAGAAGGTTCTTATCATTAAACGATAAATTCACGGAAACAAGGCTGGGCAGACTCTCAAACACACCTGGTTCAGTGTCCCTAATCTGATTGTAGGAAAGGTCTAAAACTTCCAGCGCCTCAAAACCTTCCAAGTCTCTCTTGGTTATTTTTTCAATTGCATTATGTGAGAAATTGAGAGCTCTTGCTGTTTTTGGAGCTTGTGCTTCTGATACAGAAGAGAGGTTTAAATAGGAGTAGTTATAAGACAGGAAAGCGTAGGCTGTAGGTGTTCTCACAATTAGGAATGCGTTTGCTCTACTGAGTAAGAAAGGAATTAAGTAGAAATGAAGGCTTCCAATGAGGATCCTCATCCTGGAGCAAAGAAATGTAAAATCCATCATTAAAATATGCTCTATGTTAATGAATATCCTTAAAAAAGTAACCCCAGTTTACTTGCAAGTACAGAAACGGTTTCATTAGTTGTACCTATTAATCCCTTTTTATCTACATAAAAAAATACATCTTGCTTCATTATTATTCTCAAGAGGCAATAATAAAAGATGGTGTCAGAGAACGATTTGAGGGAGAGCACTATTAATTTCAGATCATTGTAGATAAAGTCTTAATGATATTTTTTTTACTGTTTTGGGGGTTTTTGGGGTTTTTTCTGTAATGCCTCCCCCCCCGCAGCCCAGGCGGGCAGAGAGCAGCCTTTGCAATAGCATCTCTCCATTGCATAACCTGAAATGCGTTTCCGTAACCGCTGCTTGGGACCCGGCTGTTACATCTCTTGTCCCGCACCCGACGCCGGGGAAGTCTGGCCCGGCCAAAGCCTGATCCGTCGCGTATTCAAGAGCGACGTCTCCGAGGGCTCCGCGTAACTGCGTGACCGCACACCTCGGTGGTTTGCTCTCTGCCAAGAGTTTACCGGCGGCCATTTATTTAGCCTCACTTGTCAGAGCAAGGGAAAGAGTAAGGTTCCTTTGAAGTTCTCTGGCAGAGGCTCGGGTGAGACAGCCCGCGCCAGGAGAGGTCACTGCCCGCGCATCGTTGGTCTCGGGGGACTTCCCGCTGCCCGGCAGCGTCCCTGCCGGCTCCTCGCCTCCCCCGGGGCCGGCACCGGTTTCCTGACGCCCGCGCTCCGCGGCTGGTATTTACCACCTGGACGTGCAGGTGCAGACCTTCAGGTGAGCAGCCCGGCGCTCCCGTGGTGCCCTCTGCTGCCCGCCGGGCTCGGACCAGCGACTTTAACCGAGGAGAAGGGACCCCAACGATTTCCCGGCTCTGCCCTCCGGACTCCCCGCTGCCGCAGGACCCCCCCCCACACCCCGGCCCGCCCTGCTCCCCCCGCCGCACCGGGCAGCGATTACCTGCAGCCGCCCACCGCGGGGGTCAGCAGCCCCCGGGGCACTGAAAGCCTTGCGGGTTTGAGGCCGGGAGACAGCGAAGAGCTCCCTCCTGCTCCCGGCGACCCTCACCCCCGGCTCTCCTCGGCGCTGCTCCCCCGCCGCCGCCTTTTGTAACCCTGGGGAGGGGACGAGACGGGACGGGACGGGACGGGAAACCCCCGGGACCCGCCCGAGCCCGCCGGGACCCGCAGCCCCTGCAGCCCCGCTCCCCGGGGGATGCGCCGGGGATGCTTCTCCCCAGCGAAACGTGGGAAGCGTTCCCGGTCCCGGCGGGTCCAGCGGCCGCTCGGGCTCTCGCCGAGGGGAAGCCGGAGGGTGGAAGCTGCTGGTTTTCCCGGTGAGATGCTGGGAGCGGTGTCGTCCCAAGGTCTATAAGGTACCTGCCGGCCTCGCTCCTCCCTCAGCGTGTTGGGGAAGGTCTGGAAGCGCCAAGCGTCACCCCGGGGCTATAAAAGCGATTTCATCCCGTACCGCCATGTGTCGGGGGGGGGTTTCCTAAGGCGGGGACGTTTCCGTATCGGGCTCTCTCACGTGTGAGCGTGAGGTCTTGTGTGCGGGGGCGGCCCCGCAAAGTGAGCAGTTGTACCTTTTGTGCGCTGCAACGAGGGGCGAAGAGCGACGGGAGATGGTGGCGGTGCTGGAAGTGCCGCCTTGAGAGACGCGCGCTACTTGCAGGGAGTTCGGCCCGGGATGCCGATGGAAGGGCGGTCAAAGAGATCGCACGGGGGCTGGTGGAGCTCGGTCATCTCCTCTGCTTTTTCCACTGTTGATGGGGTTTTTTTTCCACTCTTTTGTAACTGCCAGTGACTGGAAACTCCTGCAGCAGCCTAGGGGCTCCCCTGCCCAGTCCTAGGGGACTGGAAACCCCCCAGGTTGTTTTTGTTCCCTTTCTTCTCTGACCAGACACTTTCCTGCCCTGGCAAGTTCTGGGAATTGCCCTGAAGTCATCCATTCTTCAGACAGATTCTAACTTGCTTTAGTAGAAGAGAGAGGAAATTAAGAGCGCTTCGGGCATGTCAGGAAAGATTCTTGCTCTTGCTTTCAACTGGGGGTGACCCCCTGCAGCCAGCCATTTCTCCCCAAGAAAGTCTTCCTTCCTTTGCCTAAATACAGCTGTGCTGCTCCTGAAACTCAGCCTGCACTTCACTCTTTGGGACGATGGAGCAGCTCTGTTGTAGCACAGGGCCCACCAAACCACGTGTCTCTGGCTGGCCGTGAGAGTAAATTACAGTTGGAAGTGAAAAAGAATTATTTTTCTACACAAGAGTGGTTATTCTGTCTTTGTTTTTCCCTGGTTTAGGTATTGACAGGTTCCCGCGCCCTTGGGCTTGTCTGGGAGAGGGTTGAAGCTGCAAGTTACTCTCAATTGCACATTTCTTTTAGATTCAAATGTGTTAGAACATAAAATTGCGTATCATTTAATTATTTCTAGCAGTATCAACTCACGGCCTATTGTACCCTTTGGGATTTTTGCATCTGTCCTTCTGGCTCCCCCCACCCCTCAGGGGTTCTCTCCCAAATCAGACAATGGTCAGGGAGAGGTGGGAAAGAGAAGCGTGTTCTATGTCTTTGTGGCTTTTGGCGCTTGCGTGTAGTTTGGACGCGGGGCAGTAACACCTGTGAGCGTGGTGCTTCCTGTGCAAGGGGAACTAGAAGCTGAGGAATGTGGAGAACCAGCTACGGATTTCAGGAATCTGGCAGCAGCATGGTTTGCACAAAAAATAGCAAAAGTTGGCATTAGCAGCTCACTGAGGTGCTGTGGCTGCGTAGTCAAAGAGTTTGTGCTTCCTCATCGTGCTGGGGACTTCCCTCTTCTGTGGGGGAGTTCTTTACATTCTGCAAAATAATTATTCTTATCCTTTCCTCTGATCTAATTGCCACAGCTGAGGGGCTTAGTGTCCTGTGATTTCTCTTCCCTTTGCTGTCACCCAGCCCAAGAGATGCTGAGGAAGTCTGACACTGTCCCAGCCCATGCTGCGTTCTGCAGCGGGGCACCGTGGCACAGCAAACCTGGGGCTCGGGTGCTCAGCCCGTGTCTCTGTTGCCTCTCCGTAAGAGCAGCCGAGTCAATACAGGGCAGCCTCAATTCAAAATAAAACTACCACAAACCTAACACTTCCACCTGCTGCCAGAGCCCTAAGGAGGGATTCGTCCAGCCCATTGCAAAGATGCCTTAGGGAAGCAAAGGATAAAGGTGTTTATTTTTTTTTACTGTACGTTGGCTTGGGATGCACCTCTGCTGCTGTGGACCTGAGCGAGCGACACCCGTAGCGGTGTCCAGAAGTGGGATGAAGGCAGTTAAGGGGTAACGCTGCCACCGGAGGAGCTGCTGCTGAAACGGCTAACCTGAAGCTGGGGAGGCAGCGAGGTGGGGAGTCCTTCCTTAAGCTCTGCAGATCGTGCCACAGGATGCCTGTGTGTGGCCAAAGGCACACTTTGGTCAATGTGGGGCCTGGATTCATACCAGGTGCTTGCTGAGAAGATTGGTCCAAGTGACTGTTCAGGCGAGTAAAAGAACTTTAGGGAAACTAAGTTAAAGATCTGAAGTCAGAATACTTCTTTTAATGTTTTCTCTTTTCTAAAAGTTACTGACTACATACAGGGTTAAAACTTATACTTTGCTCATTTATCTAATGCTTCTCAAGAAGATTGGGGTGTGGGGAGGTGGGTTATGTGGGTAGAAGATTCTCTTCCAGAGGAAAAAAAAATCTAAGTAGAAGTCTCCCTTCCTCCTTTTTCAGTTTCCTCTGACACATACTGCTAAACCACGAGAAATAAGGACATGACCAGGAGCAGTGACTCTGAATTTAAATGCTATTCTGGTGTTCTACACTGTGTGAGACAATAAAATGGGTTCTTATGTTGCAACAGTCTAGCAGTTTAACTGGGTCCTTTGGGTAGTGCTCCGTTAGTCATATGCCATATGGTTGGCAGTTTTCCATTTGACAGTTACAAAAATTCCTGTACCTTGCACAATAGTTTGAGAGAAGAGGAAATGTAGCGGGTTTACGTAGATGCTCAAGGCAGTAAGTGTACACCACTGTTACCGACTGAAATGCTGCCCAGCTTCTGCCTCTTCTAGCACACGCATCATTACAGACCCCACACACCGCGCTCAGCCTCACCCTGGTGGAACTTAACCTGAGACAGCACCCGGTAACCGCTCCCCGCTCAGGGCAGACACTGGCACTGTGGTTAGAGCACACACACGTACCCGTGTCTGTGATTTGGAGTAACCCAGCCACAAAGTCAGTGACCAATGTCACACCTGGTAACAGTACTGAAATGTCCTTCTGATAGCCCTACAATGTTCTCCTGAGGGAAGGAAATCCTCGAGGGTACAGCGGGTGTTGGCTACAAACCATTCACCTGCAACCTTTTGTTCTTCCCTCTTTGAAAACTACTGTTTTAGAAGCATAAAGGAAATCCACTTGAGATACCCCTGTCACGGGGTGTCTATTGAAATATTCACCCCTGAATATTTCAGTTATCTCCTAGTAACGTGTGCTGGCAGCAGACTAAAGCTTCATGTGCCCGCACCAAAAATCTCATTTGCGAGGGAGGCGTGCCACCAGGAAACAGAGCCCCAGCCTGGTGCTGGCCACGAAGAGGCAGGTGGATGGACCAGGTCTTTGTCACTGAAAAGAAAGGCACTCGGGCACACCTGTAACACACACGGCTGGAGAGACAAGTGGGAATCCAGAGCTCTAGCGAGTATCGACAACGCTGCCACAAAAAATGCTGACTGTAGATGCCTAGTATCATACCTCAGCATCCTTAGAAGCAAAACAGCAAATCTGACAGATGTCAGTAAGAATGTTCAGCAAAATAAATATATTAAGATGAACCCTGCAGTGTTAATATAAAAAAAAAAACAACAAAACAATCCTAAAACAGTCCTGGAAAGCAGCCCAGGCTGGGAGAAGAAATAGCAGTTGAAGGAAGGTGAGGTAAGAGGAGGGAGGACTGTGATGTTAATACAGTTCCAAGCAATCAAACCAAGGTAACATTTGTGTTTGGAAAAAGTAAGTTACAGCAGTAGAAAAATTATTAGTGTTGTAGCAGCTGCTGAAGGCTCCTGAGCAAGAAGTGTTGGTTCACTTTTGCATTCTGTTGGCAGCTAAACTCCTCACTTGAAGCTGGTAGCTTGTTTTTATTTTGCCTTTTTTAGAGTTGATAATTCATACCTTAATGATGATGACGATGACTGCAGAACATGTCATACACAAGTCAAACAGGGAATGCAAGACAAGAGTTTAATCATTAAAAGTTTATCGATAATCTCTTATATACACAGTACACACAAAGTGGTTCATAAGTCCCTCATCGAGTTCCGCTGGTGAGGCTGGGTGGCTGAAAGCTGCTCTCCGCCTTTGTCATCTCACAGAGGGGATGTTAATGTGGCAAATGGCAGCGGGGTTGTCGACAAGTATGGCTTGCTTCACGGGCTTTAGCTGGGCACTGAAAGGAGCCCATACTCATCTGCTGTATCCAGAATTTTACAGATGACTGGAGACTCCACCTTGAACGTAAGAGATCAAAACATTAAAGACTATGAAAACGTTGAGAAGCTTTTACAAGAGCTTGCAACAGATATCATGAGATTAATGACAACAGATCGCAAGAGGCACAGCACTCCAGCATCACTTCGTAAAAGTAAGTTCTTTTTACTTTTGGGTATGACTTCTGTAGCTTATTAACAATGTAACTACTGTAATTAATAATGACTCTCCTTCCTCTAAGCAAATGCCATTGCACAAAAAGCAGTGCTTGATTAGCAGCCACGTACATGGGGTAAAGGACAGTACGGGAGTCTCTTGGCATGAGTCACTGGAAGGAAGGGACTATTTTAAACATGCACCTGGAGACATCCTCTACTAGGTGGCACCTGATCTTAGGTAATTCCAGTTTGTCTTTACATACCCCAAGGATGTATTGGCAAGAATGAGGCTCTAGCATGTATATGGTCACAGCATGAGGGGAATCAGATTCTTTACATCTGAAAATGGAAGAGAAATTTTGTAGCGTTTAGCATGTAGTAAGCACAAAACTAAAACATGTATTTCCCTAGTATATCTGTAGTATTTTTACTAAGCGAACAGTGATTGTTTTCTAAGCTTTATGAAGACAACAGAGGCTTTCCCCTCTGACATAGGAAGCAGAAACACAGAACATCAGTTTACTAAAAAAGTTAACTTACTTCAATTTCACAGTCACCTGCCTTGGCTTGTCTGTTAAGTCGCAAACATCTCCGTTTCCATAGAAATGAGACACCATCCTGCCACAAACGATTGGAATGAAGAAGTTTGGAAATATTAAACACCGTTCTTAAGCACACAGCTAACTTGTGTGGTACAGTATCTCATAATTCTTCAAATAGTTAACTCCAATATACAACACAATGAAGTACTACGCTGCATTTCAGTTATTGCTGAAGCAAATCATTGTTCGCTATTGGAAGATTTATTTCTCTGCATCATATCCAGAGCGTTGAATTCCCTTTTCTGATGTCGCACATTGATTAGCGGGGAGAAAAATAAATCTATACCCACTGCTTTTAACAGTTTATTGTATCTATTCATAAACTGAATATTCACACACTGCAAAAGTGGGCCCTGGCATTCATTCTTCTCTATCGCAAGTATGAGACCAATTCAGGAACAGCCAGCCAAAGCGGTGATCACGGTGACCGTATCCGTACCTAACTGTCTGCGTGCCGTCTTCTCTCAGATAGTAGGTTCTAGCAGCGTTCTTCCTGGACCATTCAATGTGTTCCTCCTTGCTCCAGGTACCCACAACCACAGAAGTCTTGCCACTTTCCTTATCCTAGAAAAGAAAAAACTGATAATTGCACCTTGTATCATACAGTTCGATTAGCAGTGAGGATATTTTAGTGGTGTGTAGAACATCATTTCTAGAGCAAGTCTGATGCTGTCAACGTGACATGTTCTTTGGGACAAACTATGACTGATCTTGTATCAGGGTCAAGAGTCAAGTTGATGGTCTCTTCACAACAGCCACCCAGCCTGTGTCAGCTGATAAAGTGTTTTGATGACTAGAAGAGCATTCCCACAAACACACCCACATTTTTTCAGCTTTGATTATCACCGTGCTCTGCCTGACATGGTACCTACATCCCCCTGCATTAACTTAGGCAGCACACGGAGGATTTATTTTCTGAAATCCAACTTCTTAAACCCAAGATATTGATCAGCCAAGAAAAGGATGCTTCTTTTTTCAAACTGTAGACAGATTCTCTAACCCTTTTTTTTTCCCCACACCCACAGCCATCTAGTGCAGAACATAAAACTATTTAAACATACCTCATGATACTGATGAACGTATTTGCCATAGCAGAATTCGTACTTCCACCAACCAACACCCTAGGGAGAGGCATAACCTCAGCATTCAACCAAAACCCCAAACCAAACAAAACACCCCAAAACAACCACATCCATTTCCCTCCAGACCCTAAACCACTGGCTAATTTAGCTGTAAAGCTCCGTATTTGTTAATTAGATATGTTAATTCAAGGTTTGCACTAAGAGAGAATCTCTTATTAGACTAATTGACATAGGCAAGGGCCAGAATTAATAAGTTTAAGCAAAGACTCTTGGAAGATCCGCAAAGGACTAAATTCCTTAAACTACTTGTATACTATCTGCATCTTTTAAAGAAATACTTTCCTCTGTCAAAGACAGGGAAAACTTCAGATACTTTTTTCATGATGGCTGTTCTCTCAATAAGTTTTATCAGATTTTTTTTTTTCTTCTCATTAACAAAGTCAGCACTGAAAAATTCCCATGATCTACTTTCATTTCACACTCCGTTCAAATAAATTGAATTTCAACAGAAAGGTTAAGGATACCTTTCTGGCATAGACTTTGGTATATAAGCCTTCCCTATATCAGTGCAGGAAAAGGCAATTATTATATAAGAATGCAACTATCAGAGTTCATTGAAAAAATAAATAAATACATAAACCAGTATATGCAATTAAGGAGTAGCTATTTTATTAGGCATAGCTTTATTTCTCACCCCATGGAAGCAGTAGGAACCACTAAGAAATTCCTTTATAAGTTGGTCATCAGTTAATTTGGAGATGTGGGTTGTTCCCACAGTTAATAGTTGATGGCTTCCAACAGCAACAGGCTTATGAATGGAAGAAAATTTCTCTTCTTTTGTTGAATGCATTTCTTCCTGAAATTAAAGTATATACAAATACCACCATTTAGATCTTACACCCCTTGCAGAGTCTGATAAATTAAATGAAGTTACTTAACACTAAGTGAAGCAGGCTGTAGGAAAAAGTATGAAAGCATTTTGTCACTGTTTTCACTGTTTCAGCATAGTTGAAAAAACAAAAAAAAACCCCAAAAGTCAAAAACTTCACATGTTTGTAAACTGTAGGCTACAAAGGCTACAAATTTTTTTTAATTATTAGCCCAAACTTACTTGCTTTATTTTCCTTCCAAATAAAGCAAGTTACAGATGACTTCAACAAGCTTAAAGACTGTTTGAAAGACTGAAGGGATCTTAGAAAGCTCTGTAAGAGAACTTACTCCACAGAACATATTGTATGTGTTATAACATGGAAAACCCAGTATTTTTCTATTTAAAATTAAACAGTTCTTACCTCCTTAACCCTCCTAAAAGGCATCTTCATAATTTCTTGCTGTTTCTCCAGCTGTTCCAGATTATGGGGTTTAAGTGGGGATCCTGGTAGAGACTGGCAAAAGATGTCATTCACAGGGGAAGCCCTGAACCTGTCCAAACAAGTTAGCAATACATCACTTATTAAAGACATACTTTTTTGTTGCTCTGTGTTTCTGACTGAACTGGCTTGAGATGTGTATTTTTTTTTTCCATACTTGCACCATTTCAGCCAAAGTTACACTGTTCTTACAGCTGATATAAATACACTTTTTTGCCCAGCATAGCCTCACTCCTAACGCTGCCAGACAACTGGCAGTGCAACCTGACCCCCCTTTGTCAGAAGGGAAAAGCTGCACATTAAAAGGCACATTGCATTGTACATGTACCACGAATGTAGTGTCATAGCTCCACAAAACTCTCTCAGAAGCTAGGAAATGGCAAAGGTCAAACTTGATAGATGCAGTTCCTATATAGTTAAAAGAATAAATTCTTATATTACCTGACACGTATGGTTTTTCATACTGCATATATACCTATTATTCCTTTATCACTCTCTTTATGAGCTATGTCTGCAAAATGCAGCTTACTTCAGGAAAGAAAAAGCCAAGAGATGAAGCAGAGTTAACACAGCTTTCTCCTTAGTTTGCACAAATGAAGGCCTCATTAAAACACCAAATAAGCCTTAACAGAAAATAGGAAAGGAAAGCGAACATCAAAACGAAAATCATACTGACAAATGAAGCATTTGTTCAGCTTCCATTGCTCATCTCATTGAAAAGGTCCTCTTTAGAGAAAGCTTATTTACAAAACAAATATGCAGATACTGCTTCAGAGGCAAGGTGCCTTTTTGTGGTGTGCTCCTAGGAGGATTCTGTAATAGACAGCAGCAGTTGTATAATCATCACCACTGGAGTTAAAACAATCTGAAAACATTTCCCAAATGGCAGTTGCACTCTAGATTAAATAAGCCCTGTACCAAAGAAGCCTAGTTTTATCTGACTTTTATTTAAACAGCATCAAGACTAACAGCTGCAGAAGACAAACATTACTTTTCACTGCCTTCCTCCCTGCTCCAATTCCCACCAATTTAAAAAAAAAGTCAAATTGTACCCAAATAAGAACGACAACTAATGGATGTGCTTTTGGCAAGTTAATGCAAAGTGCATTATTGGATAAGATAATGAGTGTAGAGGAAAAGTGCTGGTAGCTCAAGTACTGCTCAGTGCGGTTCTCTCAGGAACATGAGAGGAAAAGTGCATTTAACTTAAAAAGAGGTTTGTTTGTTACCTCTGCTGACACCAAATAGCATTTCCACCCTGCTATCTCCACCCATCTTTATTTACTAAGATGACGTAAGTGGGAGAATAAAGATCTTGTATGTTTAAGTCCTTCCTGCTAGTGGCCACGAAGCCTCCCATGCCTTCCCTTTGGAAGGAGGTAGCAGCTTGAGGTTTTATTCCAGGTTATTGTTTAACAGAACAATTTACCTGTGCACCTTCTATTCTTCTACTGATACAGAAGCTTAAGGGACTCATATAGTAAAAAGATAATCATGCAATGGATAAGCACAACAGATAACATAATATTACCAAGCCCATCTACATGAGAAAATTTATAATTGCTACTAAATATTTAACAGTAGCATAACTTATTTACTCTAACTGGCAAGTGTCTATAAAACGCACAATTGAGGATTTTGTCGCCTATTTCAGAACAGTGATTAAATACTCACTTGTTCTGATGTCTGTGTACACAGGGAATTCAGAACTCCTGTCCATTATTTCCCCCTTCGTTTGTACGTCATATTCACTTTGCAATTCTGTTTACATCCCTTGAAAGGGCAAAATTCAGTACTATTGAAACTAAGGGTATCCTTTAGATGCATGGTACAACTTGGGGGTAGAAGTGGGGGAAGGCAGGGAAGGAATCCTAAACATTATTTTTGGAAAATAACACTGAAGTTGTGAATTCTTCAAATTCTTCATATGAAAATGACCTATGCAGCTGAAGGGAAGGTAACAAAGCAGATGGATGGGAGCTCCTTACGTTGGGAGTCCTGCTAAAATAAATGTTAAGGTCATGGCTGAAGACCATACTTTTGTTTTCTGAAATGAGAGAAGCTGAGTCTATGCACACATACAATGCACATATGCAATCTGCAGTCCTTGAATACCATTAAGATGATCCCCAAAGACTTTGAAATCATAAACTAAGAGGAGAGAGGGTGTTCTTAACCTCCCTGCAACCTTAATGCCCTAGTTTGTGTTTCTCCAGAATGACAGGACTAGAAACTTACCTGTTGAAAAATCAAGTTATACTTCCCATCTGCTTCTCATGTGGGATCAATTACTAGAGACTTACAAAATGCAAATAGTGTGCAACTTAACATGAAAACTTAGGACATGGCAAAACTGCACATAGTTTGTGCCATACACAAAGTAAGTACATAAAAGCATCACAGCTCTGTACCAGAAACCACAGCCGGATATATGACTTATATAAACACACATGTGCATGGAAATGGATACAAATTCATAACGTTAGCCAATATTGAGTACCTTACCTATATTTAGGATGATTGCATAACAGAGGTGTCAATATAACCACTTCATATTCACAGGTTGTGACTTCTGCTACTGAAAGAATCTCATGTTTAGCTTCTGGATGACAGATGTACATCATTGTACTTGACCTGGGTCGGTTTTGTCTCAAGCTACAAGGTGTGCCGTTTCCCATTTCTACAGGATAGTATGGGGTCATCTGCCCTTCTATATTTTTTGTAGGTATCTAGGTGAAAGAAAGTAAAAGTTAAGAATCACAGTAAAGTTCCTTCGACCATTCTGAAATAAAAAAATGCTATTTCATTGTGCAAAGCCAGCAGTACTGGACTGAAACAAGTTTCTGTGCAGTTACTTGGTGTTTCTGCAACATCCAAACATTTTCTGGTTTGTTACTCCAGCACAGCACTGCACAAATGCACTGAGCCACAACAGATCTGACTACAAAGCCCAGCTGTATCTCACTGCAAAAGCAGCTGGTTTCTCTGCACAGGCAGCCTGGTATTTCAGTCCTAAGCTTGCCAGCTGGGTGCAGTGTTTTAGAAGAGCACCGAGCCAGCTGTGTTCAGCCTGTAGTCTAGAGGACAGGGAGATGTGAGTAGCTCTGCCAGATTCAGCTCAGGTCTTCGCTTCAGTGCCAGGCCATGAAGAATCTAAAAACATCCCTGCAAAGTCATCCTGCACTACACTGCAGCATCCTCAGCCTGGGCTGTTCCTTATCCTGAGTATCCCACACCACCTGTTATTGTGCCTAATAAAGTTAATGATATATACAAAGTAAATCCTACTTTTGTACACACTTTAAGTAAGCCCTCTTCAGACTTGTTTCTTCATATGTTTCATCCAGCTTCCGCTTTAAGAAATTAATTCCCCAAACTGGTAAAAGTCCCTCTCCTGGCTCCTCTTTCGGAAGCAACTGAAGTTCCTGAGTTCCAAAAGTTTTGTGTGCAAAAGTCATGCTGGAACCCACAAACTAGACCTTTTTCTGCTTATGTTGCTTGAGCTAGTAAAGGTTTTTGATGCACAACAAATCAGGCTCTGTGCTAAAGGGTGGTGGCACCTTCTGTGGTCAGGACACTAACCTGGGGACCTGAGACCCTTCTGTATCTCACCTACTTTGGTTTTCAAAACACGGTACCCTGTCACAGGCCACTGACTCTCTCCTGAAAACTGTTCCATCATGAATGAGAGATTCATGAGGTTAAAGAATGAATATGCAGGCAGCTTAATTGCTCGGGCGCTCCTTGGCTTCCAGTCACTTATCCACTCTATACTGCAATAATCAAAGGTCGAAATGAAGATATATTCTGGTTGTGTATAAAAGAGCTGACAAAAAAGGTACCAGTGCCTTTCCTTTCTATCTTTCTGAATGAAACAACTGTTTTTTCCTTAAAAATTGAAAAATGATGCCTATGCATTTCATTGAAATGCAGACAGCTGCTGTCTGCACGTAACTGAAAGGCACCACAGTAGGCCTTAAGATAAATCTCTCGTTGCAGCAGGTTTTGGTTACTTTAAGCTCCACCCAGCTGTGTTGTGTATTCTTTCCCTTTCATGACTAGAGATTCCACACAGATTGCAAGTCCTTATGGACTGAAACCAAGACAGTGTGTGTACATCAAAAATACCGTCCAAAAAAAAAGTAAGTAAAAGACTTCACTTCTTCTGAAATAACAAAACAAAGAGTTACATTATAAAGAACCTACTTTTCATTAATTTCAAAGAGGCATAATTGCCACTGTCCTTAGAACAGGCCACATTCTGACTTAGGTCTGCTCCCCCAACTACTTCCCAAATGCTTATCAGGCATGTATATTTTCTGAGATCCACCACAGAAGAACCACTTGGTGCTACGTCAATCAGCATTACGAAGAACATGTAAACAAAAATTTCATTTCAGAATTAAAATGAAGATGGAAATAAGGTAGGGGCGTGTCTGTCCACGGGTCAGATACACTATTGCTAATTCCAAACTCCAACGTGCTTCAGGTACTTCCATTGTTTTGCTATAAAGTTCGTAACTCAGAACTGAGTTTTGTGGCCTAAATAAATGGAAAAATTCTCTAATGGAAAAGGGAAGAACAGAGTTTTATGGGATGAGCCATCAAGTCGGCTAAGAAATCTTTTAGGGATTTTGTGCTGTAGGATCTCGTTAAGCATTTCTCCCTACCCAAAATGCACAGAAGTGTCACTAAGGGAATTGGGATCTCTGATGTAGCTGGAAAAATAACTGTTGCTAGACCATAATGTGACTTTGTCATTATTTGTATTGTCTTCATAGAAGAAAAGTATTAATTCATCTGAGTTTAAGATTAGCATAACTAATGTAAGTAAATAGAAGGGCAAGAAAACTGACTAGCTAGACTAAATAAGCTTTCTGAGCTGGGACTGATAATCAAAAGTGAGAAGCACACAGCTCAAGAAAAGTTTCATTTTTTGATACTCCTTTTGGTAGGGGACTAATTACATAATCATCATATATAAATTGCCTCCACTGTTGACGGCAAAAGTTAAAATAGATGTTTTTCACTTGCCTCTTTTGCACTTTCTTTTGGACTTTCCTTCTCTTCTTGATCTAGGGAATAATTAAGAATGAAGTAAGCATAAAATTGTGAACTTGAAATAAAGTGAAATTATATACAGAGAAGTTTGTATGTTTTGTGTATGTGCTAGTACTTTCCACATAAACTCCCAATAGTCAATTTCATGAACTTGCAGGTGCAAAAGAGGAAAGGCAGGCAATAAACAGTGATCTGGGGTCCAGAGCAAACAGAACAAAGTATGAGTTAGCATCATCTTAAAACAAAGTGGAATTTTGTGAGACAGGCTAAATCCAGTCCTAGCACCACAGGAAGGCCCTCAGTGCAAAGGAACATGTCACTACTGCTGTTCTTTGAGAGGTAGCTGACTTTTTTCAAAGTGAGTGAATTACAGACTGGGACAGTAAACAGGCAAGCACTTCAGCCCACCCACTAGCCAGCCCCAGAGGGTATGCTTGTAGGAAGTAGTAATGCCAGGCTGCATGCCATACATATATCATGACAGTAACCATCGTGACAGGGCAGGGGTTTCAAGCTGTCACAGGTGAGAGTTATCCTTAGCCTTCCCAACTGCTTCAGGAGATAGTCTGGACTCCATTCAGAACTGGGTGAGCAAAAGGCCACTCTTGCTTTGCTGTCACCCATTCAGCTGTTCCAAGTTCACTGTATCGCACTTGTGAATTCAGCTCACAGTGGTTTAAAGAAACCATCTATGTTATTTTTTAAGAGAAGTAGTGCGAACTGCTGTATAGGAAGCATAGAAAGAATACAGTCTGCCACCTAAGCGGAAAGGACAGAGGGTCAAAATCCTAAAAGACTCAGATGTAATGACTTGAAGTATCATCACATGTAACTTCAGCATTTAGCCCCACAAAAGAATTGGTAATTCCAATTAAACATTTTGTTTTCTGCACAGCAGCGTGTAGAGAGAATTAGGCATTTCTGCACAGGATTGATGACAGCACAAACGAGCACTGTAACTTACTAATAAAGAAATGCCAAACAATGCAGTTTCTGAAGCCATGTTTCTTTTCAGGACTAAGATACCCAACGGGAGGCTATAGGTAGGAATTCAAAGGAATGGGATTAATAGCACTAAATCCCCTCCAAGACTGAGGCGTTCAAGTTAATCACCTTTATGAAGAGAAAAATGGTGGTGCCCATCTTTTACTTACTAGCCTAGAATTAAAAAAAAAAAACAAAACAAAAACAAGTCCCAAACCCCAAACACTAGATTGTGTTTTTTCTATTGTTTCTTATCAACTCTCATGAATGAACACTTAGTCTGCGGATTTTTGGAGTTCTTTAGACTAACATACTGCCAAAGTGCTCACCTAGGGAAGCAGATTTTGGTAGGTACAACCACAGAAACTGCAGCATTTACAATAATTTATGAGAAAAAAATTGAAGTGTCTGGAAAATTAGTTATTCTAAATTGTGGTTTGAGTTTGGGGCTCAGCTACCTATTTTACACTGAAGTCCTGCTTTAGGCGCTTCAGTATTTCTGAAGATCTGCAGCAGGATCCCCAAAAAAGACTCTCAAACAGTTTCAAGGATCAAATCTACCTGCAAAGGCTAAAAGTATATGGGTTTGCAGACTACGTTTTATTACAGAATAGCAGAGCCTAAGATGTGCTACACACTCAGCCCTCTGCTTGCTATGAAAGATACTTCTCCACACTCAGCAAAAGAGTAGCAACAGGCTACGTTATCAAAGTTTGGTCTGGCGTATATTGCTTCTATTGCTCATACTAAGTGTTTTCTTCCCGTGGCAGATTAATGACTCGATTAGACAGCATGGTAAAATTGACAGGATGGAAGCAATGCAAGGAGTTCACTGAAAACAATACATTGTGATTAAAAAAAAATAAAAATTAATCTACAAAATTGTATTCTATTGCACTGATAATCAGTTTTCTACAGCATATTTCTCAGACAGCGATAATTAAAAACCAAAGAATTAAAAGAGCATCAGCAAAATAAAATAATTTAAGACAAACCTTGTTCTGAGAATGGGTTCTTTATCATCATATTCCCCAAATAGTATTCTTGGATATTAATTTTCTACAATCAAAAGAAGTTAAAATAAATTTCGGTTACTTTTTTCCACACTTTTTCAAGCATACAGGCATTCAAGGCCCCTACAGGAGTTAAGCATGAACGTGCCAGTGGAAAAGGGGGTTGCAAATTGTAACAAGCCTACCTGTCCCGTTTCCTTCTCCTCATGATACTGACGGATATGTTTTCCATGGCAGACCTCGTAAGTCCAGTAAGATTCAATCTTTAAATAAATAAATATGTTAAGATACATTACCCCTCCCCCGCACCCCCACCAAAAAAACCAAACAACAAAATTTTGCGTTTTGCAGCAATGAAGCACAGCCCAAGCAGGTGGACTCGGGCACCCTCAAAAACAATACAACAGTAAGTGGTCTTAGTATCCCCCAAGCATTTTGATGATGTTCCAAATAAACAGAACAGGCAGCTTCCTTAACCCTCACATGGATAAAACAAAGGGAAAAAATAAAATAAGATGTAAAGACTAAATTTGCTCCCAAGCTACTGGAGCTAAGCTGTAGTGACCAAGCACAGACTGGTTTTGGCAACTGCCATAGGTACAGGCAGGCTCTTTATACCAATTGTGCTTGACTCACTCTTTCTTCCTCAATGTTGCACAGGTATAATACTTGGCCACTTTCATTTTCCCTGGTTCTCAGTACCAATTTGTTTGGTATTAGGCTTGTTCTTGTATTGTAAGATGTGAGTCTTTGAATTGGAACGACAGCTGATGAAAACCTGGAAAACTTTCAGAATATCCAGAAGTATGTTTGTTTTGGTCTTCTAACGCTTTCTGAGAAATGCTTTTGATTAGACTGTCACACATTATGACTTGATTCCTGGAAGTAAATATTTTGAATCCACATTTTTAAACTGCTACTATAGCAACCCAATTTATTTTAATCCTGACATCTTCAATTATACAGAATTTTATCAGCAATATTAAGATATAGTCATTAAGTTGTAGAGACCTTACTTGGGATTGAATTAGTACTTGAAGTTTGAGACAGTTATCCAAACAGTTTACTACAGTAAACCTTGAAATGAACTGGATTGTAAACTTTCAATTAGCATTCAAATTATCAGCACAGACGTAACATACTCTATATGAACAGCTACTTTGCTTAAAAAGAGGTTCCAGCAATTCTCCTGGAGTAGGACCTTTATAGTCCTTTTCTTCTTCCTAGAACAGAAGGATATGTCATTACATTAAAATTAATAGTGGTTTGGTTAGTTACTATTAATTCACAATATTAAAAAAAAAATGTATTGCAAAATTAAAAGGTACAAAATCTCATTAATTCCTGCCCTGAAGGATCTGTGTGGTGATTAGACCAAAAAAGAAAAAAAATAATACTTTAGTAAGAAGGAGCAAATAAAAGTTACAAATAAAGTAGTGAAAACAGAAAAGTTGTATGGTTTAAAATATACACATGTGGTAAAACAGTAAGAGCTCTCAGCTTGCCCATGTCCAGAATGGCAGCTTGGGGTGCAAACAGGAAAACAGCATCAACAGCCTTTTCATTTGTTAGTCAACGCTGAGGCACTGTAATTGGAACATCACTCAGCTTTTACACAATTAAAAAAAAATGGATCAAAAAAAAAAAAAGCATACATAATACTGTGGGAGTTTATTTCAATGTATTTTTTGCCCTATAAACATGCATGCCATTGAAGAGATTTCCACACAGTTCCTCAGTACTAAAGATTTCTCACCTACACTGAAGCACCCTGTACTGTCAGTCACTGAAAGGACGAGGGCTGTGTCAAAATGGAGGTGCCTAACGCAGGCGTACGGCTTGGCTGTGCAAGTTCTCACAGTGGGAAAAAAACATTGGAGGAACAAATGACCAACCAATAAACTGCACCAAAGGCCTCCTCAATCTATCTTCTCTTGTACAAACATATGTAGTTATATACTTTTTTTTTCTTCATTTAAACTCTACATTGTACATTTAGATATCCAATTGAGGAAGTGACGATGGAGAATAAAAATTACTGATTGAAGTGGTGGTTGAAGCTCGACTGGGATAGTGTTTTCAGATGCAGTGATTATGACAGCTGTGTTAACATCCTTTATAGTTGTTAACTGGCCTAGAATTTGACAATGCTACTTAAAATACACGAATTTCCCAATCAGTGAAAGGCCTAGCAATAAAGAAAACATTAGAGCAACCATTTGCTGCCAAATAAGGACTTTAAGATTGTTCATACTGGCACCACTTTGTAGAGAGCTAGTGTGTAATACAAAGTGAACGCATCTACTACAAACTGTGAAGCATTCTCAAGAAAGTTTTTCTTTTACAGGAGAAAAAAAAAAAAGGTGTTTATTTTGAAAAAAAAAAAAAGTAACCAAAAAGATACTGTAAAAGACCTGCTTACAGCACACAATTATAAAAAAGACTTGACTGAACTTACCTCATTGCCGCTTGCTATCAGTGGAAGTATACATTTGTATTTTTCTTTATCCACAGTGGTCATTATAATGTAGTTATCCTCTTTATACAGGACACCAGTTGTAGGCTATGAAAACAACCAATCTATGGATTAGCCAGGTGGGGTTTTTTTTTTAATGTTACTTGCTAGAAATATTCCTGAATTCATGACTGGTACAGTTAATTCACAAGGCAGGTGGTCCAGTGTATTTCCTGGAGACATCACAGGACTGGGGTTTGGCACCTCAGCTTGCTAGCATTTGCTTGCCTTCTCCTTTGCTTCCATCCTTCTACCTCCAGCCACATCCCTGTGCTCCTCCACACGCATCCCATTCCTGCTGACCTACTTCCAGTCCTTATGAAGGGCCTTTATTAAAGAAACACCTCACCACCTTCACATTTGCAACTGGCCACTTCCCCTCTGCTCTGCACTGGTGAGGCCACAACTGGAATACTGTGTCCAGTTTTGGGCTCCCCAGTTCAAGAGAGACAGGGAACTGCTGGAGAGAGTCCAGCATGGGGCAACAAAGATGATTCAAGGATTGGAGCATCTCCCTGATGAGGAAAGGCTGAGAGAGCTGGGGCTTTTTAGCCTGGAGAAGAGAAGGCTGAGGGGAGACCTTATCAATGCTTCTAAGGATCTAAAGGGCAGTTGGAGGGAGGATGGAGCTGGACTCTTTTCAGTGGTTCCCAGTGACAGGACGAGGGGCAACGGGCACGAGCTGGAACATGGGAAGTTCCACTCCAATCTGAGGAAGAACTTCTTTGGGGTGAGGGTGGCAGAGCCCTGGAAGAGGCTGCCCAGGGAGGGTGTGGAGTCCCCTTCTCTGGAGATCTTCAAGCCCCCCCTGGATGCAGTCCTGAGTGATGTGCTCTGGGCAGCCCTGCTTTGGCAGGGGAGTTGGGCTGGATGATCTCCAGAAGGTCCCTTCCAACTCTGACAATCCCGTGATTCCGCGATTCCCGTGCTAACTTTGAGGGCAGATTTCCCTGGGATTTCCCCGCCTGACAGGCTTAGGCCGTGGCCTAAACTCGCCCTGCGGCCCCGCTGCGTGTTGCGGGCGGTGCGTGTCAGGGCCCCCGGGCCCGCAGGCGATGTCTGAGGCGCCCCAAACAGAAACACCCCCCCGCGCGCAGGGGGGTCACAGGCGACCGGCCGGCCCTCGGAGACACCGGCCCTCGGACCCACCGCCCGCCGCCTGGGCTGCCCTGTAGCGGTTATACCCGCCCGGCTCCCCTGGTGGAGAGAGGCTGCGAGGGAGCAGCGAGACCCCCCCCCGACCCTCCCGATATTCCTCACGCCCTGGTACCGACCAGACTGAACTCGGTGCCGGGCCAGTTCACCCTGAACGGGATGTCGTCGCTGAGCTGAGGGAGAGCACGGCCGCCCTCGGCCACGGCCACGGCCGCCACCGCCGCCGCCAGCAGCCCGCAGAACGGCGCCCGTGCGGTGGGCGCCCGGTGCCGGCAGCCCCTCATGCCGGCTGGCGGCTCGCG
>JAOXNO010000024.1:5489318-5507689 GCA_028565335.1 Limnodromus scolopaceus
TGGCGGCTCGCGGGAGGGCGGGCAGCGCCGCCGCCACGTCTGCTTCCGCCGGGGCCGATCAACATCCGGGGCAGCCGCCGCGCACCGCCCAGGCGGTCGGCGGTCGGCGGTGGGTGAGTGAAGCTGAGGGACGGGGCTGGGCGAGGAGTCCCCGTTTCTCCGCGGAAACCCGTGCAAAGCCGGGGGTGTCGGGGGTGAAAGGGGGTGGCGGCGGCGCCGGGCTCATTAACGGCTCGGGGGGGGGTCGGGGAGCGCTCTAAGGGAGTCCTCGCCGCCCGGCCGTTGTTGTGCGTTCCCCTTCGGCTGGCTGAGGAGAAGTCTCTCGGGGGGTAAGGACGGCAGTCGCGCTAAGCGCTGCTGGTTAGTGCCGCGGGACGGTGCTGGGTGGGTTGTTTCGGGTCGTTCTTCCTGGCTGTTTTGCCAGCAGGGCGGTGCGCGCGCTTTCGGTTTTATAGGGTCGTAAGATGGTTTGGGTTGGAAGGGACCTCTGAAGGCCATCCGGTCCCGCTCGTCCCTCTGCGGCCAGGGCAGGCTGCTCAGAGCCCCGTCCGACCTGACCCTGAATGTTTCCAGGGATGGGGCATCTACCACCTCCCTGGGCAACCTGTGCCGGTGTTTCACCACCCTCTTTGTAAATTTATCTCCAGTTCAGACTGAACTATAAATTAAGACATAGCAGAAATGAAGTGGAGACTCTGGAGGAAGGAGGAAAACGGGGTAATTAACTGCCTGCTCTGCAGTTGGTGATGGGGTGACATACGGGGATAGCAATAATGTTTTGGCGCCATATAGTGCTTCTTAATAAACCCTAATGAATCCTAATTTGGCAGACACTACGATGTTTACTGAGAGACGTATATGAAGGCAAAGGAAGTAGATGATGTCTGGAAAAATCCCAGTGGTGATGGAGAAAGATAACTGGGTGATGCATCCTCAGCTCAGGTGGTTTGGTTTAAGATGGTTTGTTTCAGGACATTCTTCGTTGCTGTTTTGCCAGCAGAGCCATGTGTGTGTGCACTTTCAAATTTACATTGGGCAAAACTGGCTGAGTCTCTTTGAACTGTTTGAGCAAATGGTTTGAAATTATATCACTTAAAACTTTACTAAATGACTGCCTCGGGTTTAGTGAATACTTTCGGCCTTTGCTACCATGATTTTCTTGTTTAAGAGTGTAATTTTTTTTTTTTCCTGTTAAACTGATGCCGAAGCAGGTATAGCTATACTGGGAGAAGAATTATTCTTCCAGTTCAAACATGTGCACCATGAGAGGAAAGTGCCAGAATACCTGCAGAGAAGAGACACGAGTTGCAAAAGGCTAGAAAGATGCAGGCAAGGCATTTGTTTGAGACAAAGAAGGGCAGCAATTAAAGGGAAGCTACCTTCATAAAAAGTGAGAGGAGCAAAGAAATTAATGTAAGAATACTGAGGGAGCATGAAGTTGCAATAATTGGGGCTATACTGTAGTTGGTAATCTGAGTGACTCCATGCCCAACTTTTGCAGAAGACTGTTAGAGAAGAATAGCTATTTGAAAAACAGTCTCTTTCTAATCTTGCGACAGTTATGTACTTGCTTGAAAGTCAGGGTACGGGGCCCTGCTGGGGGCTTGCTGTCCTGATGTCTATTTGCAAACCCTCTGCCGGTCAGTAGCTTGGCTGAACAAAGTGGAAAATCATCTTGTAAGAGCTTTTTTTTGTTACCCAGAACAGACATACAGAAAGAGATCGGATGGGGGAGCTGTGGTCAGGTTTTTCCAACATCCTCCACTCCTTAGTCTGAGTAAAGCCTGTATCGAAAGGGAGGGAAGGGATACACACCAGAGTTAAAGGGGACGAACTTCAGGAGATAATGATATAAAGCAGTGATATAATACCGATGGTGGATTCTGCCATCAATTTTGTAACTTTGTTGCTTTAGCTTTTAAGAGGTGATGGTGTTCAAAATGCAGTTTTGGGGGGTGGTGGAGTGTCTGCTTGTAAGGGGTAAATTATCCATGATACTTTGAGCTAACAAGTACATTTTTTTTTTTCCTATGCTTTTCGCAAAACTGCCTGAAATGTTCAGACTTGTAGAGCTGGTGTTAAGACTGTATGTTTTCCTTTTTTTTGGTTGGTTGTTGAAGAACTGCAGGATGATACTTGTGCATTTGTGGTGAAAATTGATTTACTGAATGTGTTATTTTAAGAATTACCAACCATTGCGTTCTTTAGTTATCTTTGTGAAATATTTTCATCAAACTTCAGTTTCTAGAAAGCAGCCTAGTCTAGACAGAGTCTGGTCTTTATGTACCCTTGTGGAAAAAAAAGAAATTTGAGAGCATGAAAGTGGGGATAAAGATGTGATACAACAGCAAGGAAATCATTAACAATTCCTCTTTGTGTGTTGTGAGGGCATGACAACTAGCTTCGTTTTGTTTTGAAAAGGTCTATGACTTTCCAGTCTTTGGTAATTAGTGAGTGCACAAAGCTGTTAAATGCAACCAATGGATAAAAGCAAATCAAAGTTTACGTGTATAAAAAAAGAACTCTTAAGCGTTCTCTCTGTGTGTCTATAGATAGACAGAGATGCATTTACCTGAATGGTCCAGCACAGTTTCCAAATTAGAACAGATTAGGTCAGTCCCATCTGATGCTCATCTATGGAAAATAATGGAGCACAAAACGGTTTAAGAAGGAAAGACAGAAATTATTATTGGGGATCGTACAAAGAATCTAATAATTACAATCTGGCAATTAATCAAATTAATTTGATTTCCCTTGTCCTTGAGTTTTCTTGCATTAAGAAATGCAAATCTGTTTATAGAAATTTTATGACTAAGTCAGATGACACATTAATTTTGTCAATGGCAGTAAAAATGGGTATGAAGTGTGCTTATTATCAAAAGCTAGACAAAAAACCTAAAATGTTGCATATTCAGGTTAGATTCATATATTCACAGAAGATGATTGCATATTTAATGACTGTTTCTATCAAATAGTTAATTGATCATACTAAAGAATATCAGATATTACATAAGCTACTTTTAAATATCTGCTTTTGTATTTTAATTCACATTCTAGCACAAGCAAATTAAACTTATTGCAGTCTTTGTACAAAACTTACATTTTTTTCCTGTAACTCAAATTAATATAGGACTTTAATTTGGAACATTCCAAATAAATTTGCAGATGTATTGGCTTATATACTGCTCAATGGCAATCCCTTTCAGCATTATCAGGGAGTGTGTATCTTGACCAACTGCTGGGTAAGTTCCTTTTCCTACAAATGGCGTTAGACATTTTACTGTGCAGTCACACCATCACTGCGTACCACTACATACTGCTTCCTTCATGCATGGAAGAACAGAGGGCCACGCTGACTGCTTGGTGATTTGAGTTTGTGGATCCCAGGGAGTAAAACTGACAACACGGATATGACTATTGTTTCCCTAAATGCTGTTTGGAAACAAATTTAGAGGTAGCTTCGTGTGTGTGGTTGTATAAAATCTCTACAGTTTGTCACAAATTTAAATTTAGTTCTAACCTGTAGGGAAACAAAAAATTAAGCATACACGGCATATAAAAAGTGTATGTTAATTTTTTTGTGGTAACAGATCTGAAAGTATACTGGACTTTTGTTGGCAATTTAAGCTATTGGAAGAATTGTGGCTCAAATCCCATAAAGCAAGAACAAAGGTATATTTCCAGTGCTTTAATTAATTCCTAATGTTGACACAGTTTAAGACTGTGTAATACGAGCTAGCTCTTGTATGTTGTTTTTCATCATTAGATCTAACAGCATTTTCTAACAAGATGCAATTAAGACACACACTGAGGTCCATCCTAATATGGATACACTTTAAATAAACGTAACATTTCTGGAAATGTATTTCTCCAACACCGTTAGTAAATGTGATGCATTTTTATTGTACTGAAGTTGTATGCACAAACTGGAATGTATTGTTACAGATATTATTGCAAGTTTTATGAATCTGGAAAGTAAATGAACAAACAATGTCCTGAGTATAATTAAAGATTAGAGCAAAGTGTAGAGCCATACATAATCACAATACCCCAACACAAGTGCTTAAATAATTAGAGTTTTAATGAGGGAATTATCACTGATGGTTTTGGATCATTAGTGAGCGTAAGCATCCCCTGCCCTGTTTTAAGGAACAAGGATAAGTCTTTGAGGAAAGGATTTTTACAAATGCATAGAGTGGACATGGCACTGTACGTGTTTTAACTTT
Organism: Limnodromus scolopaceus; assembly: GCA_028565335.1. Taxonomy (NCBI): domain Eukaryota; kingdom Metazoa; phylum Chordata; class Aves; order Charadriiformes; family Scolopacidae; genus Limnodromus; species Limnodromus scolopaceus. The sequence continues at coordinate 5,493,545 of JAOXNO010000024.1, forward strand.
ACTACAGCTTGCTTAAATCTGAAGTGAGCACAAGAGAGGAAGTGCTGTTGTTGGTTGGGTTTGTTGTTGGTTTTTTTTTTTTTTGAGGGTGCTGTTCTTTTCAACACTTAAATATTCTTGAAATAAATCATACATAACACTTTTAGTAACAGTTAAGTGACACTTAAGATTTACTCTTTAAGTCAAGGTGAATAAATGCATGTGTAATGGAGCATGTTCATCAATGTTGATTTGTGTGATGGTTATCACTGCCCATGTTTTGTGTGTGAAGTCACTCAGCTCCAGCTTTGGACATCTTAATGAGTGTCATTACACACAGACATCTGGAAGTTCTGATTATGCTCCTCTCCTGCTGTACAGGTGAGTTAGTTGGGGTTCCTCTTTTGCCCAATTATGTCAATCTCAAAGCAGCATAGTGCAGTGGAGAATCAAGACCTTTGAAGGACATTCCATCAGTTTACAAGTAACTCATGTGTACTAGTGGAAAAATGGGGCCTCAATACATATGATTATTTTGCTAATATGATCAGAGGATTTGCTTCTGGAGTTTAGAGTAGTGCATCAAGTGGTACCCCACCATGTACTCTTAAAATAGTGGTATTCAACTATTAATAATAAACAGTAGCTTCTAAAAACTAATACACTTTTTTTTTTTTCCTTCAATAAATCAATGCTTGAGAGATGCCAGAAGCACACTAAAACTATAATCTGGTATGTAAAAAATACAGTTTTCTTAGTTAAGTATTTTAAGTGGTCTAATTATCTTGAATTTAGGTTTGAATTTTAATATCCTATTTTCTACTCATCTTGCTGCCTTTCTCAAATGTTTCCTATTAACATTCATTTATGTTCTTGTTGGCTTGTGTGGGTAGCCAAGTAAAATAATAGCAGCTTGTTATTTTGATAACCCTGATATTTTCAAGCAATTACAAATATAAAACGAGAAAATGTAAAGAGGAGAAAGGGACAAGCTGTACAGTAGAAACACGATTTTTGCAATTACTGACCCAAAATATAGGATTCCAAGCTACTACTAAACACTTATACATTCTCTATTTAAGAAAATGTGATGTTACATGCTGTTTGAAATAGGAGCTTTCCTATATTAACATACAAAAATATACTTTGTTAAAAGTTAACAAAAATAACTTAAGTTTTTGAGAAGCAAGACACTTACTTTCCACCCCAGCAAGAACGTAAGCCTACTAGCTTAAGCTGGTGGCTTTCCAACTCTATTTGGATGTCCATACAACACATGTAAGTTTACTGAAAATAGGGTTCCTTTCTTAATTACCTTTTTTTCCGTGAATTCCTAAAACAGTGAAATTTACTGGCTGAAAATTACTGGCTTAATCACAAATCCCTAACGATAGATTTTTTTTTTAAGAGATGAAGTTACAACATCTAAAAGCAAATAACAAAGATTCTGAACATTCTTGCTGCATTGTGATGCCAAGTCTCATACTCAGTTAATTTTAACATTTTCGCTTTATTCTTTATATTAATCTTAAAATATAAAATGAGGCACTGATATGATATGGCTTGTTTGTGTCAAAGTACCCTGTGCTTTGGTTTTCAGAGGCTTCGCATAATGAGCCAAGGGAAATAATTATTTCCTTGACAATGAAACATTTTATCCTCTGTGTTTAAGGACAAGCTAATAGATAAAGGGCAAGATGATTAATTCAGTGGAATAACTTCAGTGAAATTGAAGATTGATGGTGTAAATGTGCAATAGAACATTTACTATGCAGTTTACAGCAGCTACTTAACTCTCTAGCTGAGCTGAGCTCTGTGCCTGTGGACTTGAATCAGAAAGAGCTTTCACTTATTCAATGGGACTTGTATCTATCTGAATGCAGATTTTGATCTTAAAAATGTTCTAAAGATTTATTTTACACCTGAAATAATAATTAAAAAAAAATCTTCAAACAAAGAGGAGTTTAAGTGGTTCTCTTGCAATTTTTATAAAGGTGTAGTCTTTGGATAAAACCCAATACACCAAATTCAAACCTAAAACCCTTCCTCTGCTCTCTTTTCTATAGACTCCTGAAAGAATGATTTTTGTAACAGTATGTTTTAATGGCCAATTACTATTCTGAATGCAATATTAAAATAAATAAGACAGCATAGTACAGAGAACCATGCCTCCAAGACATGTTTCATGCACCCATTGTGCAATGAAACCATTCCTCTGAAGCAAGACCATTAAAAATAAGAAGTTATTTTATAGACAATTTAGGTTTTGATGCTTTTCCAAGAGTTCCTTTACTAGTTTCTCTAAGGAGAAGAGATGCTCATCTACATCTTCTGGTACAAGATTTCTGATAGAATTAGCAAGTTCAAACAGGTATTCTGTGTTTCTTCCACTAGGGCCAACTGCGTTAAAAATCTGTTCAGCAATTTCTTCTAGAGGTGCTGGACCAAGGTAGTTAGGGTTGTCACAAGTTCCAATGTATAACAATACATCAAACGGTTTTACTGATGAGTCTTTTGGATAGAAAACAACAGTTGTAGTCCTGTAGCCTCCTTTCTCCCTGAAGTCCAGGTATGCCTTCACTTCACATTCTTGTCCAGCTGGCAATCTGTAAGCAACGCCCCACACACACCCCTGTTGAAGGACATAAGAAAATCCAAGCAGTGCTTATAAAGATACTCACGAATTAATGTATTTCCATTGTATTTAGGCAAAATACTCTCAAAAAAATTATATATTCTTCCATTTTCAGTCTTTTTATAGCTATTTCTTGCACTGTTTCTAGGAGGAGTCCCAAATTAAAAGAAAGGGCTGTTTTATTTAGGAAATCTTCAGTGAAAATGGTAATCATGCAGAATGATCATCCACTTTCTTGCTAATTCTTAGGCCTTTCTTACTAAACAATTTCTTGTTACAATTAAAATTTAAGTAGTAAATAGCTTTGGCCTGGCTTTCTAAGGAGCTTGCAAACAGGATACAAAGTATCTTCTTGACCTCAAAAAATTTGTATGTGAAAATTAAAATTGTAAATAGTGCCCAATTCAGTGTAATTCTGATAAGTTCCATTCTCTGTTTAGTTGCGGTTTCATTTTTAAGGCCCCAAGTGTCACCTTACGCCTGTAACACATACTTGGAGGGATTAGTGTTTTAACATTACTTTGCTGACACTGAATCAGAAAAGAAAAAGCTGAGAGAGAAACCTTCATTTTGCACAAATAAATGTTGCATATCCAGCACCTCAGCAAACACTGTTAGGATAAATTTCCTTAGCATCTTTGCAAACCTGAGTATTTCTTCATTCTCTTCACAGATAACATCTCTGAAAAAGTATTTAACTGTGGTATGAATTAGTTATACTCCCTTACCAAGATAAAAAAATCGGTGAGACTTGTTTTGTTTTGAGACTTCGTATTGATATGCATGGGGTTTTGTTTTGAAGTAATCTAGAAAAATGATAATGGTCTGTTATCCACTAAGGGCTATATATTGTTTCTTACGAGTGCTGTTTTAAAATAAATGGTAGTCTATAATTGTCTGTTGGCAACATCAAATGTAGATTCTTTCTGCAGCTAAGTAGGTATACATATCAGTGCTACAGTTATGATGACAAAGCAATTAATGTTTTGGGTTTTTTCCCCCTAAATCTGGATCTTAGCATTTAATCATTCAGTGAAATTCAGTGAAATCATGATATCAGACAATGCTGGGGTGGTGGTTTTAATTCATGAGCATTGAATTTTGTGGTCAGACTACGTGCTAGTCAAAGGCATTTTATTAAAAAAATCAGGAATAATTTTCTGTTGCATCCTTTGTAGGTGGTTACAGCATTCAACGTGCTGTGGCCAGAATGACACAGTACTGAGTACAAAAATGGGTTCCTTGCTTTCCCTCAGCCATCTGGGATGCTGGTTCGCTCCAGCTGTCTGCAGGAAACGTGTTAGTTTTGGAAACAGCCTCTTCTGCACATATTATTCCCTTGAGTTGAATGTGCCATTCAAACCTACTTTGGTGTTGATAGGAAAATATATATGGGTGTGGTGGGGATAAGGATTTAAAGCAGATAATACTACTAACGAATTCATTTAGTCCTCAGTATGGGGAATTTCTGTTTCAGATGATGTAAAATTATAATCCAGAAATCCGACAAGGAGTATGATGTTCTATTTCTGTGTGGCTTCCTCTTAACTGGCAAAGAAACTCAGACGGACCAAGTTAAAATAACTCTCTATACTAGGCGTTTCCAAGCTGCACTATGGGTATCACTTGTGACAAAGCACACGCAGAGATGACAGCTGGCATTACCAGTTAAAGTATGCCACTGCTGTTGTCACCAAGGTATTTGGTGTCTGCGTAGAGGGGAATAATTGCTGTAGTCTGCTAAGATACCTTAAAAATAAGGTTACCTTTTTAAACTGCAGAATGAGTAACAGAAATTAAAGCAAATGACTTGTTCACGCCATTTGATGATTATACGTAAAGTGTGATTATCAGGTCACACCAGATACTGGAGAAAAGGGAGAAAAACCCAACCAAACACAACTGGTTTGCTAAGGGGGAAAAACGTTTCTATGGTAACCAGTAAGTTTGCTTAACAATACAAACTGGGTGACAACAAACATAGTCATTCTTTGCCCACATAGGCATCTATGTAACATAATGTACCCAGCAGTCCAGTAATGTGAAAGAAACCTTCCTAGAAAGGTACAGAAAATCACAGTGAGAGGTACTGCATTGCATTTTGCTGCTTCTGCTAACTGCTCTTGATGTTACCACTAAACTCACCTCTCTTTGTGGCTGCTATTTCGGGGAAATAGATCAGTAAGACAGCAATATCATAACTGTCTAGAGAACCAACTGTAAATAAAAATTAACTACTACCAAAATATCCATTCTTCCTGTCTTACTGCTCTCCCCCTGCTTTCATGCCATCCTTCCTTTCCTCCCACTTCCAGAGGCAATAGTACTTGCAGGGATTCCCTCTCGTGGCGCAGTGTGAAGGTGGATAGATATGACCATTGCAGCTGTCCCCAGCAAGGTGCCAGAACAGAGCAGCAGTGCTGGATGCAGGATGCCTGAGGGGTCAGCAGGAGTGGGAAAGTGACTGCCTCCACGGTGTACCCTGCAATAGCCTCCCCTGCGCTTTCCCAGCCTGGCTCAATGCTTCTCTCCTAGCTGGTGAGCAGTCCGAACAAGAGCTCCCTGGTGGGTCAGAGCCCTGAAAACAGTTGCAGGTCATTGTGAAGATTAGCTTCTTCACTTTCAATCAGAATTTGAAACGGGTAAAATATAAGTCTAGGGACTTCTCAAAGCAGAAAAATCTTGATTTTTCCTAAAGCTTACATAACTGTAAGCCTTAGGCCTTGTTTCATCCCCCTTCCCTCCCCAGCCCGGGCATTCACCCCCTTGCACTGTCTTAAGTGGTATCTAGGAAAGAAGTCAGAAGATAAGCAAGAATGACCAATGGCCTTTTCTCTAAACAGGAGCTAATTTAACAATATTACATAGAAACCAAAAGCACAGTTGTGGCACTTAATTCCTTAAACATTTTATCTCTGTAGCAAAAAATAAAGTAAGGCTATCTCCTTTTTTATCACTGCGATGTGATCTTGATTTGTTTCATTTTTTATTTTGGGAGGGCAACATTACTGTTCTGACACAACATCTGGGGTCCACTACTGGGGTATCATCAGCACTATGTGTATGTTGAAAGTAAAATTCTGCATCTTATAACAGGATAGCTGAAGTGACTATTCCAGAAAATACTTTTACATATACATCTGTTAATAGCAGACCCAAGCTACTCCCAGTTTCTTAGTTCAGATTGATTGATTGATTTGAAACGATCGGTATCATTGGTGTAACTCTAAGAAACTTTGAGAGAACTGTTCATTGCACTAAAGATAACACAGCTATTTGCTTGTAGAGAAGCAAAAATTGAGAGAGACTTAATACACAGGCTGGGAATGCAACAGGACATTCTGTACACTACAGAGACAGAAGAGGAGTACTATACCTCAGCATCTTCAACCAGAGTCACAACTCTTCCAGGCTAAAATTAAAAAAAAAAAAAAATCATAGTTCAAATACAGGCTTTTAATTGAAATCATGAGCAAAACCAAAACAAAATAAGAAAACAAACAAACAAACAAAAACAAAAAACCAAACAATTAAAGGAAAGTGTCCTGGATTAGTTCTCTGACCATCTCAATAACCTCTATTTCTTTGAAATCCAGTATAAATATTTTTCAAGAATAGCTTTTGATCTGTATTAGGTAAACTGTGATGAACAAAATGTTAAATTCTGAGTGGAAAGCATCTGCAACATACAAGTTAGATTAATGGCAGTCATAAATGGTGAGGTTTTGAATGTCCTTGCTTGGTATGTGCTGTCCAGACTCAATTATATTCATTTTAAATGGTGATAATTCGTTAATGTAAAACTATCATCAGTGCACCTTCCTCAGTCATGTTGCTTCTCCATGGTACTATGCTTTTTTTTTTTTTTATCTCCAAAGTGACGAGGTGACCCTTCTCACTTGGATTCAAAGGGTTTATATGCAGGCATGGAAAATAATGTAACACAGAAATCTAGCTTGTGTAGAACTAGATGAGATATTACCACTTCTGGCTTGGTTTGCACAGATGGATTTTAGATAATGTTAATTACACACTATGACACATGACAACTCCTAGGTTTAAAAGCTCCTAGCTAATTAGATGTTTTTGAAAACATATTGCAAAGAAATCTGGTAATCACCATGTTATTCAATGTTGAAAAAGAAGTTTATTGTGCAAAAGACTATTTTCCCCTTCTTTTCCTTCTCCCTGCTCATTCTTCGTTACTGGGCTGAGGGAGGATACCTTGGTAATGGCTTATTTTTCCATTAAGTTTCTTCCTGTAGGAGGAATAAAGAGGCCAGTTTGTAAATACTGAAAAGAAAATTGGTAACATTTGTTGTGTAACCTGGAGAATAACATTTTGAAATATAAAACCCTATGGAGAGCTACATCTGTAGTTTAAAAGTGCTAATTTTGGCATTAAATTAGTGGACAAGTGTCTCATTAGAGTTAAGCGAAAGCAGAGGTACTAGTGTGTTAATTCAACTCCAGTGTAGGATAGAAATTCATTTTCTTAGGATTGCAAAGATAATCTGGACTTGATGACCTTGGATGCATGCCCTTCGTTCAGTCTTAGCTGACTTTCAGTCTTGGGGTACTATGTTTCAGTCTTTTTATGACTCGTCACTAGTAGCTGCATTGACATGTCCATGCTTTTCTCTTTGGTAAGTTTGTACTTCTATTTGTCTCTCTCACACAGAAACAGTGTAGGGTTTTCTCTTGCACTGAGCCACTGGCAACCCACACATTCTTTGGCAACAAGCTAAATATGAAATCTAGTTTTTGCAGAGTGCTTCATAGATACCAGCAAGTGTAGATATTATTTAGTATCAGATCTTTTAGAATCTTGCCAAGGCTATTTATAAACTCTGAGTTGCTGTGGTTTTTCATTTTTATACCAGTTCCGTCCCAGCATCAGCCATCTATTCCTGATCTGATTGATACAATGAGGTAACAAAACTAAACTAAAACTAAATGATTACTTTTTGAGTACTTCCAGGTCTGTTACCGTGGTTAATCAACAAAACTTAGGTGTTCCTTTTGGGGAGTCTTATCCATAGCCATTAATGCTTCCCTGACTTGTGTACTCAGTACTGGATACTAAGATTTTGTAAATTATGGATTAAAGAGTCATTCTGTGGTGGAAAACAACTTTATTATCAAGAATGTCTGTATCTGAAGCATAATATTAAATAAAAGTAAAGTACTGAAGAGTACTTAATCTTCAGAGTAGTTGTGTGATGAAAGAACAATCTGTTTGCGTAGGGAAGGACAGGGTATTTATTGTATTGATTTGCAGAGTCCTTGTCTTGCATGGAACTACCTAAAAACAAACACTGTTAAGGAACCATGGGTATTACCTCTGTTAGCTAAGCAAAGAAAATAACACATCTGTAAATGACTAGCTATATAATATAAACCAAAACCATTTTTGTCATGTCCAGGGAGTACTGGAAAGAGTAAACCTGAATGATCTCCTAAAAAATCGGATGTCTTCGAGGGATCTGTGTCAGTTCTGTGCAGCGTAAAAGCTGACAAAGGCAACCTTGCATTGGATCATGCTGGAGCAGCAGCATGGTCTGCAGCTGCATGGGCATTTTCTACGGCACCTCAGCACTAAGGGCTATGACCTCTCTGAATCAGAAGGGAAGCTATTGTGGAAAACTAAATAGATCTTGTTTTAGCTCTTAGTGTTGTATTTCACTTCAGACCCTCAGTTGTCCAGTACACTAGATGTACAGTACTCCCAAATGTATACTCCTGTCTTAAGAGTGCATGTGGCAGGAGATTCTTCCAGGCTTTACCAACCTGGGTTCAGTAAAAAGAGGAAAATAGCATTAGCATGGTGCTGAGCCTGTGCTAGAGACTGTGATCATTCTCCTGGCACAGGGGTTTTGTCCATCTGCATGGAGATAAAGTTCCTCAGTTGGTGCGTGCTATGAAATTCTGGGGTAAACTAAAATGAGATCTGCCATAAACTGCTCAGCTACCAAAATTACTAAATATTTACTGATAATCAATACATTTTGCATCTGGATATAAAAGTAAGATGGAATAAAAGGAAATCTGACCTTAGAAATAATTTTAGCTTGATTACCTCTTAATTTTTTCAGAAAGGGAGGTGTAAATTTGCTAATAAGTAGGACCGTAATAATTTTAAATGGTTTCCTTAAAAGCACAAGTTTATTTAAACAAAGCATAGCCTTTTCTACTTCTTAGAGGGAGGGGGACCGTAAGGAGAGGAAGCCAGACTTCATTGTTTTGGCAGCAGCAAACTATTATTTTGGTTCAAACCTTGTGATAATAATGGCTTCAACCCTTGAATGCGCTTACACTTCTGTGCAGTTCCGTGCAAAGCAAACCCCCACGCTTTCAGTGTTTGGGAAGGTTTATGCGAATCATGCAGGTTTGCATTTCTGATGCCATTTTTTTCTGAAGCTTGCAGTAAGAAATTTGAATTTGCCATTTATGAAAACATTTTTGCTACTTATTCAGATGTTTCTAAGCCAATAGCACTTTTTTCAGGGAACACTTATTGCCTGGTAAAATTCAAGATGCTTTAATGTACTATTCAGAATAACCCTCTGAAAATCTTATTTTTAAATGCAGCTAATATGCTGTATGCTTTTCAAGAAATATTTATTCCTTTTTTTTGTATTATTAATTTGCTCTAACAAAACTTTTTCCAGTATAAACTATGGCCCGTGATTAAATATAACTTTCTAACTAGTTAGCCATCTTACTAAGGTAGGAGTTGAGCAGTTCAAAGTACAATGACAAGGTCAACCAAGTTTTGCACTAACAGCTTGCAGCCATTGTACATAAAAGTGCTCTGTATGCTTTTGTTGCGCTGACCATGGAACGTTGGAGCAAAGAGTGTTTTCAGGAGTTTTTTTTTTAAACTTGTTGGCTACTATTTTATTGCTGCTTCTTAAAATGTGTTAGAACTGAAGGACCAGTTTCACTTGTAGCTCACCCACAGGAGATGTAATTAGTCTCTGATGTCAAGGATTGTAAAAAAATTTATAGCAGAGAGCATTTGGCCCAGTGAAATGGGAGGTGCCAGCTGTGTGTTTTCTCAGTGTGTGCTGAGGGAGCCCTTTTGCGCTGCAAGCAGGAGTAACAACTCATGGTCTGCAGGAATACAGAAAGGCATTAACTTGTTGATGCTGAGAAAAGGTGTATTTTGTTAACGCTAAGTGTTTTATATAAAACATAACATAAAATGCATGAACCAGTTCACATAAATAATAACCTGTGCCCTCAGACAGAAATAGAACAAAGCATGAGGTTGGGGGGCGGGGGGTGGTGGTGGTGTTTTAAGGCGCTGTATGCCTGCAGGTGATAGTTCTGGGTATGATCTTGACTGGGGCAGAAATACAAATGTCTAAGCTTCTTGGAACCAAGTATATGTGGGCAGTAACCTAGCATGGCCATTTTGCAACATTTCCAATATCTGCACAAAGACAGTCACCCCGAGTATTCCTCTGAATTTCAGCCTAGCCCAGCAGAAGATAATGCAATGAGGTCACCAAGAATACTTGCAAAAAGGAGGAAAAACTGGCTGGTGCAGGCTTTACTCCTTTCTTAAGACCCAAGAGTAAGACTTTCTCTGTTGACTGATTAGAGGTTTTTAGATTTTTTTTTTTTTTTTTAAAAGTCTGATTTCCAAAGTAGGGGAGGCTGATGGGATCACGCTCTTTTATGCCCCACCCTAACAACTTCTGCACATGCTTTTCAATTCTTCCAAATCTGAGAGAAGAATAGAAATTTCCCAGTGCTCGCACAAACGTCATCTTTGACAAAGGGGTGACTGACAGATGAGATTGAGTGTTCTCACCGAGACAGCAAGCGATAGCTGTCCAGCCTGCAGACCTAACCCAGCCAGCTGCTGGGCGTGCTGCGCCTCTCCAGCCGGGTGGGTTTGGAGGCAGGAACCGTGGCAGCACCTAAGCCGGGTTACAGAGCCAGGTTTTCCACTCGATCTTAAAAGATACATGGCAAAGTGTTTTTTGGGGCTCAGAAGCAGGACAGCTACAATTGCACAGCTCTGCTCCAGCCTGAAGACTCGAGCCCAAGACCATTTGCACATAATTTGTTTTTTTGTTTTTTTTTTTTCTTTTTAAATCCTAGATGCTCAGCTCGTGCTAGTGCCTGAAGCGCAGAAAAGTAAATGCAAGTGGGAGGTCGTGGGGGGGTGTATTACCTTTAAATACGGTGTAAGTTATTTTATGGTGTTTGAGGTTCTAACTAGTGCTATTTAGAACTAGATGAAAATGTCTTCCATGGTACATGGAGCATGCTGTGCTTTATTTTTTTCGAAAGAAATCTTATGCTTTTTCTGGGGGTGCTCTTTTAAAGCTATGTTTCAGTTTGAGTGGAGTTTCCAGGGTGCAGGTCAGATGGCTGCTTTAGGGAGCATCAGAATACACTGTCCTGGTACCTGCTTTGCGTGCTGGTTTTGTAAATAGCTATCGAGCTGTATGCAAGTATCGGTTTCTATATATTTATGATCAGTTTGTGTTTCTGATAGGGACTAAATCGTGAGCAGCATCTGCAGCCCAGTGACCGTCCTGCCACATCAAAATAATTCGTCTGACTCACTGGGTACTTCTGTAACCTATTGTTTCTTTAACATTTGTTGAGCTATTTAGAATCATATAAGGGTGATAGCCCTTCCGTGGGGAGGGTGGTACAGGCTTCCAAAGCAGAGTAAGGCTCTTATTCTCACTGCTGTGGCTTAAAAATATATGTATGTTGGCATGAAATTGGGAATGCTCACTTCTGGAATTTTAGTTTCTTTCTTGGTGGTTGGTTTTCTTTGTTTATTTGTGGGGTTTTTTTTTCCTTTTTCCAAACAGTAAATATATCCTAGTCTGTGAGTTTTCATTTGAAAGTACAAAAAAAAGCTGAAGAGCAGTGAGGTCGTTACTCGGCTCAAGGCTTCTGGCCTTAACTTATAATTAACCAGCCTTTTCTCCTCACAGCATGAGGCCCGCACTGAGTATTTTCCCCTCGTTACTCAGATTAACGCCTGTAGGAGCGGGGCCGGAGGCCGCAGCCCGCCCCGCCGCCAGGGTGAGGGGCCGCGCTGCCGGGCCGGGCCCGCCCGCCTTCCCCGCCAGGCCCGGGCAGCGCCCCGCCCGCCGCGCCTCCCCTCGCCTCACCTTGCCCGGCACGCCGCGGTGGTCGGTGCTGCCCTGCCAGAAGCGGCGGCTGTAGCCCCGGATGCGCCCTACCATCTTCTCCTCGTAGGGGAAATCCACCTTCCAGATGAGGGAGCCGTAGCCGAACACCCACATGGCTGACCGGCTGCCTGGCGGGCCTGCGCACTGCCGGCGGTGCCGCCCCGCAGCCGGCGACGGGAAAAGCCGGCGGGGCTTCTGCCGGGCCTGCCGCCGGGGCAGCGGCTCCTGCCTCGGAGGTGTCGCCGGCCTCGGGGCTTTGTGGAGGGGGCGGAGAGGTGGGTTGGCTGCGTTTCTGTGGGGTGTCCGTGCCTTTGGGGCTGTCAGGCGTCCCCTGCCCGCTGTGACCCTCAGGGGGCCGCGGGGTGGCGGCAGGGCAGCAGTTAGACACACACCCCCCAGACAAACACCCTTCCTCCAAAAACAGCAAACCAAGCAGAACAAAACTTCTGCAAAAAAACCCAAACCAAAGCCCCATATGCATATTCTGTACTGAGGCATCTTTCTTTTTCTTTTCCCTTTTTTTTTTTTTTCTCCCTCTGCTTTTCCTCCCTCCCTTTTTCTTTCCTCCCCCCGCCGCAGAGTTTGCTGTGGGTGAGGATGGATTTCACAGAGGCCTATTCCGATCGATGCTCTGCCGTGGGGCTTGCAGCCAGAGAAGGAAATGTTAAAATGCTGAAGAAACTAATTAAGCAGGGATACAGCATTGATGTTCCAGATAACAGGGGGTGGGTGCCCATCCACGAAGCAGCAGCTCACAATTCTAGTGAATGTCTGAGGCTGCTAATTAGAGCAGGTAAGGAATCGTGCAATCGTGCTAAATTACCTTGTCACATAAAATATAAATTAAATAGATTTCTATTATCGTAGTCTTGTTTTGTAAATTTCTGTGTGGTTTTGTAGATGCTGCCTAGCTATGGTCAAGAGAAACTGGCATGCTGTAGTCCGTTAATGACAATTGATTTTACTTTGCTTTCTCTAAGGCAGGCGTAGGGCCAACAATAACTGATGCTGCTGTTTGAAAGAGTCTAACGGCACATTCGTGGATATGCTGTAGGCTGCACATCTCAAACAACTTAATTATTTTAAGAAAATAACCTTGTCTTGTAATTTTCTACCAAGTATGCCTTTTTTCGTTATTCTCATTTATAGCTCCATCTGATGGCTACATACATTCAAAGACGTTTGAAGGGATGTGTGCGCTGCACCTTTCGGCACGCCATGGGTCTCTGGAAAGCGTTCGTGTTCTTCTGGAAGCTGGGGCTGACCCCAATGAAGTGACCACTGAAGCAACCACCGCACTGTTCCTAGGTTACACAAGCTTTCTTGAAATCTCAAAACAACTGACAAGTGGAGGAAAGTTTGTTCACCAAGTGTAAACTCCCCAGAGTTCATTCACCACCTACCATGTTTCATTGTTGGTACCCTAAGAGCCTTTGAGCTTTAGACTCAAAGATAGAGCGGGTCTAGTAATTTCTAGACCCGCTCTATCTTTGGGTAGGTTTATCTAAATTTATGGATAAACCTGCTTCAGACTGTGTTTTAAAACAAAAATGTTAAGCCAAATATTTTTTTTGTATTGCTTTTTATATGTTTCTAGCACAGAAAAGGTCTAGTAGGTATAAGGTTACAATAAGGTTACATCTGTATGAGGGACTTTTTTTTTTTTTTAGTTCCACCCCACTTCTTACTTGAGAAGACCTTTTATTCTTTTTGCAATTCCTAGTTAACAATTAAGGTCCGTTATTTTAGTATTTTTTCTACGATTTATGTTTGACATAATTAAATGCCTGAAACTTCTGCTGTAGTGAATCCTCAGAGCCTAAATCATCTGATTAAATATGCTTATTGTTTTACTCACCTCTGTACCCAGGTAAACATCGTGGCTGCCACATTACCTTTGTTTACAAGTCTATTCACATCTTATTTTTAAGCAACTAAATAGTTCATTTGCTTAAAACAACTGGTAACAGGTAGCCCCTGTCAGGAAATCATCATTAAATCACACTGGATAATTATAATTAGCACTATATATAAAGTGCTTACGTAGGTTGGACAGGGCCAAGAAATAGTGCTGGGGTTGTGTATCCAAGAGATTTTTAAAATGATCAGGTTAGCCCAGACTGTGTAATGGGGTTATGGCACAGCTCTGTCTGGGACATTCAGTACAAGGCAGAGGCACCCCTTTGGCCAAGTCCTGCACTAATACTCTACAAATTACCTTGACTTCAGCAAGGCTTTTGACACTGTCTCCCATGACATCCTCATTGGGAAACTAAGGAAGCGTGGGCTGGATGAGGGGACAGTGAGGTGGATTGAGAACTGGCTGTGTGACAGGACCCAAAGGGTAACGATTAATGGAGC
>JAOXNO010000024.1:5510646-5528814 GCA_028565335.1 Limnodromus scolopaceus
TTCAGCAGGGGAGTTGGACTAGATGATCTCTATGGTCCCTTCCAACTCTAAAAATTCAGTGAAATTCAGTGAAAAAAGGCATTCAGGCAAAAGATTCTGGTAATGAAAACCTAATCAACAAAGAGGAGGTTCAGCTCTAAAAGAAAGAAAAACAAGTTCTCAAGATGATTTGTAGTTTAGAATTTCTAAGTGTTTAAATACTTTTAAATGTCTGTTAGTAGTCCCAGTAAAGTGAGCAACCGTTTGGAACTGAGCATCTAATCTGGGTCTGATCAACATCCTAATGAGTTTAGAGAGGTTTCCACAGTGCTGAACCAGATACCAATTCACTCAATAGCCATATTACTTCTGTGTTTTACAATATAAGTAACAATAGCATACACTTTATACATTAATTGAACAGCTCTTAATTGGAATTATAGCCCTGAGCATTAAGTAGCAGAAGTAATGACGTAGAAATAATGAGTTAGCTGAACCAGACAGAAAATCAAAGCCATAAAGCAATTCCTTTAATATTTCCAGAAATGCATTTTTACCTTTTCCCTATCCCAGTGATAATAAGTCACATTTTTAGCAGAAAATCCAGAGTGGAAGGAAGTTCCCAGAGTAGCAGGCCATTGTGGAGAAGCATCAGGAGCCCCATGGCTTGCACATGTGTGACAGCATTTAAAACCAAATATATTAATGATGATGCTAACTGCAAAATTATTAGTAGATGCTTGATCTTAACCCTGAGCAGAAGGAGGTCATTAGTTGAGCTGTCATTTGTGCGTCAAATTGATGCCTCTCCTCAAGCTGATGAGGAGAGCCTATAGTAGTAAATACTGAGGAAGCTGGGTTTTGTTCATTTTCTCAGAAACGAAAGATGGACCAGCAAAGTTGTCAGTACTAGAAATGTTTTTAAATCAAATACTGCCTTCATAGCTTTTGCAACAATAGGTAACTGTCGACCTCTGAGCAGCACCAGTAAGTTCCAGTAGCAAAGGAATTGGTGTTTGCCACTAGTCCTTGTTAGCTGGAAAGGATGCAGATGGGAGGTGTGAGCTCTGAAACAGAATGATTTTTCTGTTTCAGTATCTCAGTTTGTGGTGTTGAACAGAAGTAAATATTCATTTTATTTGCAACTCAATTTAAGTTTGCTTCCAGAGTTCATACAAGTCTGGATTTAATGTTCGTTGGTACTCTATTGCTGTATAAAGGATTGTTGGACAATAGGAAATACCTGTCCCTGTTTTGGATTAAAATATTTATTGCCAGTCCATGCCAAAGCACAATGTTTGTTATGGGTCTATGTATGAAATGATAAAGATTGTTCCTTTATACAAACTCAGTAGTGGAAAAATAGGTAGGATTTTCTTCTTAAGTTGTGGTGACCATATGAAAAATGACCATACATTTAAAATTAATTCTTGCGTGAGATCACAAAATAAATAGTGTTTTTAAATATTTGCAGGGTACTAGAGTTGCTAATAGCAGTTACCGATCGGATTTGTGATAAAGGCAAAGGCAAAGTGAGCCCTGTGTATTCAGCAGTATATGGTGGTAATAAAGAATGTCTGGAAATCTTGCTTAAAGAAGGCTACAGTCCAGATGCTCAAGAGTGCCTTAACTTCGAATGCAGATCACCCATGTGTATGGTCTTCCAAAAAGAGTAAGTTTACCTCTTATATTTCGAAAAGGCTAATATAATTATGAGTATTCAACCTTTTTTAAATGTGCAGTTTTCCTCCCCTTTTTCCTCAATTCTTGAATTGCTGGAGTTAAACTGGAAGCATCGAAACAGTGTGCTGGGTTTGGATTGCATGCACAAGCTGAAGAACCTTGCTGAATTCTCCAAGGATAAGATTGGCTCTTGAAGAAGTGTGGTGTAGAACATTATTGCAGTTTTCATACTTTCAACATGTCTTATCAACATGTCTCTTTCTTCTGGAAATGTGACTCGATGCTGTCATTGGATCAAAAAGACTCTTGAGTAGCCAGATCCTTTTCAGTAAGAATGAGTTATGGGAAAATAGTGCTTTTCTCTCCTGTGTGCCAGTCTCGGGCATAAGACAAGCAGAATTAATCAGCTGGATACCATGGCTGTAAGGAGGCCTGGGAAGCTGAATGATATATTCTCTTAGATCATGACCTATTTCTTTTTTAGCCTGGTGAGTGATGTGCACCTCCTGTTATTCAATAAGAAATGAAACAATGCTCCATAATGCAAAGGCTATAATTTTGGAGGAAAAATAATAAGGTATAAAAAGCCTTACTACTAAGTATATATATTGTATGTCAATGAGGTGCTCTTTATGTCTTCATTGTTGATCTTTTTTTCCCCTTTAGTGCAGAAGTTTCTTCTTCCTTTTTCTGTGGGAAATTAATTTGTGGAGGAGTGGGCTGTTAATGTAAGAGATGAAGATGTTGCTGTCCCCAAGCTCACCTTGTGCTCCTCCCAAACTAATTAAATATATAAAAATCAAATCAGAATAGAGAATCAAATCTCAGTCATCTCTTGGCAGTTCTGAGCTTTGTATAGAACTGCAATGGCATTGTGTTTTACATTTTAATTGAGACTTGAGAGCAGTTGCCTGATACTGCTTTATGCTTTAGAACAGCAGAGAAGTTTCACGTGGTAGAGAATACATTTGAAAACTTTTTCTTTTCTTCAGCTGATTGCAGTCTATCTTAATATTTTGCCAGAATTCTAGTTAGTTCACCCTTTGCAGGTAATCCTTAGGAATATTAATGCAAAGTAATGTAAGGTGGCTAGAATGCTGCAATAAGGAAAATATCTTCAATAAAGGCTTTTAAGTCTTCTTAAAACTCACATTCTAACAGCATATTTCATGTACATGGATCAAAATTGATTGCTCATGCATTGCCATTTAAGTGAGGTTTTGATGGTGGTGAACTTAGTTCACCTCCATTAAAAAGCAGTTTATCCAGCAGATGCAAAACCATAGCTTTTGGGGCTGGCTTACATTTTGGAATCGTGGTTGCAGTTTCTCATTATCATAGAATCACAGAATGGTTTGGGTTGGAAGGGACCTTAAAGATCATCGAGTTCCAACCCCCCTGCCCTGGGCAGGGACACCTCCCACTAGAGCAGGTTGCTCAAAGCCTGCTCTGATTTCTTTTATTTAAGGAAGAAAAATAAAAATATGCAATATTTTAACAGTTCTTGGATTGCAGAATTTTGTCACCTGCAAACATTTTGAGCCAAAATACTAACATTTAGATGATGTGCCTTGGTGCCCTGGATTTTATAAATCATTGAGGCCTGTACACAGATGTGATGTGTAGAGGCTATTTGAGAGATTATTTTTTATGAGAAAGCTTGTTATAATTACAAATGATGGTCTTGAGGTGTTGTATTTTTTTTTTCCCCTGGATAAATCTGTTGAAAGAATTAACTTTGCTTTGATATTCTTTGCTGAGTATGTTTGAATATATGTTTTTGCAAAGTGTGTACTAGTTGCATCCTATTTATTATTAGGATCTCACATTCTTACAGTTGGCATAGGGAAATTTTCAAAAACTTCATCAAATATATGCCATCGATCTACAAGGAGGGAAATCAAGAACGGAATTATTTTTTTTAAATAGTGGAAGTACATCCCAGTGACTGTACCCGTGGCAGCTTCTTGTGTCTCAGCCTCACAGCCTTGTGATTTTTGAATTGCTTGAGGCAGGAGCTCATCCAGACCCCAAAGGGCACCCGTGAAATCCCACATCAGGGTGGGAGGCAGAATGTGCTTTCTCCTGTCTGCAGAAACGGTGCATAATGTGTGCAGTGAAGCAGCACCTGGGGTTTGTTATTACTAATTTTCATCACACACTCCTAGGGAGTGGCCTTTAAAAATCCTTGGAAATTGTTTGTTCCCCTTCTGTCCTGTTCTTAGGATATAGTAAATAATTTAGGAAGGGTTGAAGACCAGGTAACTACTAAAATGTACTAAAATGAGGCCGGTAACATATATCACCACTTCAAAACCGTTTCTATGAAGTAATGTGCAATCTAATTACTGACTAAAAGCAACACTAATTATCAGCCATAATCTCATTCATTGTTGTATTACGACAATGTAATTGCTAACGATGAAACGTCTTAGTAACGACATTTCAAAACGTTTGCAGTAGTTCAGTGGGTTGCAGAGCTTCCTGCAGGCACGGCTGGGTGTAAGTGAGACCCCGGACAAGTCTGAAGTGCGATGGCTGGATGTCTTCGCTGGTTGCGCGTGGCATGTTGTGAAGGTGGAACCCCATGAAGTGGGCGCAGTGCTTTGTGCTGAGAGCAGGCAGGTGGGGGACCAGCAGCACGGGGACACCTCTGGGGTACAGGGGTTAGGAACTAAGGACTTTGGGAGTGTTCTATTTGTGATCAAAAGGCTTGCTCTGAAAGGCTGGAAGCCAGGTTTGTCGGGACAAAAAGAACAAATGTGTTGAATGTGAGGACTGGGGTCTCCTCAAGTAGTTCTGCTTTTTAAAGTGATGCTGTCCAGAAAGAACTGCGGTCGGATGGGCATGTGGGATCTTCCTTTGTTTTGAGGGGATCTTTGGTAGAAGAAATTTGTTTTCTTGGAAGAAAGAAGTGAAACAGTAGATGCTTTCTGGGGAAAAACTAACAGGATGTCTCATTCCTTGTGTGCTGTTCATAGGTTTTTTCATTTCATTGATATTTTCCTGAAGTACGGGATCACCTTACTTGGGATTAATTTGGGATATTGCCTGTTACGTGAAAAGTTTGCTTTGTTTCAACGCTTCTTGAAGCTGGGCTGTTCACTGCCTTCCGGGGACCAATTATCGGAGTTCCTAAGTTACACAATTAAAGTGCGTGGAGAGTACAAGGAATGGCTGCCTTATCTGCTCCTGGCTGGCTTTAACCCAGTGTATCTAATGCACAGATTCTGGTAAGCAGATAATGTTATCTTGTTTATTTAAATATTGTATGCTACTCTGTGAAGCTGTTGCCGCTGCTATTGAAGGCGTGCTTTCAGAGGGTAGCACTTGATAATCAGTTGCCGTGATCAGGAACGGTGAGGCTCAGGGAAAGTCTGAAATTAAATCATTCACAGGTAATGGCTGGATTTAGTAAAACAAATTTCTTTTAGGAAGAAAGCCCCAGTGGAGATTGTTTTATCACTACCCTGGGGAAATGCATCATTTCCCAATTTTTATGTTGAACATCTCTTATTAGTCCCCAAATTTAGTTGCAAATTGCATGTGTATGTATAATATGGTATTAGTAAGAAGAATTTCAAATACCAAGAAAGAGGTCAGGAGGGATGGGAAACAAATGTAAGGTGGTGCTGGGCCAAGGTTAGGAGGAGAGGAAACGGATGCAATTAGAGATTGTGTTAAACAACATAATGTGGCCAAAATTTCAGCCTTTTTTTTTTTTTTTAATTCTTCCACATACAAATAACTGCTTGGTTATGTTTTGTATTTAATTAGACGTACAGAATTAAACTTATATTTTAAATTATTAATTTTCTTTGGGTTGTTTTCTTGTCTGTGAAGATGACACCCAGAATTTACTACCATGTGTCTCAGCTGTAAAATGTGAGATGTATGAACTCATTACATGTGCTACTTAACTGTAGGAAAGGAGTAGGATTTTAAGTTTTACTTAAATATTGATTTGTATTTCAGATACTGTTAAGATGCCACGGTTAAGGTATCTTTGGTAGTTTTAAATGCACTCATTTATGACTTGGTGAGATTCTGTTAATCATTAGTGTCCGAGGCTTTCTGAACAGCAGTGAGAGGAGCCTGTATAGTGCATGGTATATCCGTGCTTCCGTAGATCATATGTATTCATAGAAAACTCAGTGAGTGCAAAAGTAAACACAGCAAAGACTGCAATTCAGTGAGTAAACAAATCTCCCTGTCCATGTACATCGTATGTGATGCTTTTTGATATTTTGTTACATAATCCACAGATACTTTTAGACCAATGACTTCCTTTGTGTAATTATCCACTTTGTAAAATAAAAAGTATCACATCATAATCTAGAAAACTAATGTTTTTCGAAGTTTAACTTCAATATTACCTATTCCACTCTGGAAGGTAACAGGAGGATAGCAGACAGCAAATGACACTTATACGTAGGGTTCACTAACTGTCTCTGGCTCCTTGTGCAAAACCAACTGTATCACCAGTCATAAACTGGTCAGTCTAGAACACTGACAATTTTAATTACCAGTGCAAAAAGTCAAATAACCATTCTCTTAAAGGTAGGAAATGAGATCTCTCTCCTGTATGGTTTTTGGTGAATGTATGAAAGTTTGGTCAAAAATGAAAAATGAAATAATAAAAAATACAAAGGACACAAAATAATTTTAAAATTAAATTCTTGTAAAAAGCAAGTGTATTAAAAATTTTTAGTCTAGTATTTTTGTGTGTTTAGAGCATTTAGATTTCCACTCAGATGAAAATTTCGGGGTGTGTACCTCTAGCCAAGAAGCTGTTCCATGACATCGCATGGCTCTTCATCACCTGTAATGCCGAAATGGTTTCTTTACCTCCTGTTACTTAAACCTCCTTCCACACTTCATTCAGTTAAGCTGTCATGAAATGTTCTTTACACATGCTAAAGATTTGAAATGCGAGTCATATTGATTTCTGAATACATAGAACTCTGATCTCTGGTAGAAGGAGAGTCTGGAACACTTGTGAAATTTGAGGGGACTTTTCTTGGCTTTGTTTTCATAGGTTTTGTTGTGGTTTGGTTTTGTTTTGTTTAGGTAGCTGAATATATGTGCATTTTTCCCCCAAACTGATGGTAACGCTTATAACGCTCTGCTGCTTTGACCCCTTATTAAAGTTTAGGTGGAAATTGCAGGGAGGGTGCTGCCTATTATTGAGGCATTTACATTTCAGAGAAGATACTTTTCTCTTACGGTCTAACTTACTTTTAAGAATTGAAGAAAATTTTAAGAAGAAATTTTACCAGTGTAAAATTACATTAGTAAAAGCTCACGCTTCTAAAATTACTTGGGATTTCTCTTTATTGGTTTTCTGTTTCTGGGTTTAGGATGTACATCGTTAAGGATTTGTTAGAAAATAGCTTTCTATGCGCTGTTTTCATTACTGTATTTATGCTATTGTGTAAGATATTTTATGGGAGCTTTCATTATGCAGGATTTTCTCTGTGAGTGACGATGCCCTTAATTTCACCCTGGAGTTCACAAACTGGAAGAGACTTCCTCCGTCTCTGGAGCAGGACCTTTCAGAGTGCAAAGAGAAGTTCGCTTGGACTCCCAGGAGCCATTTTGGTAAGCAGTACAGTTGGGAAAAAATGGTCTCTCTCTGCCGGCTTCCAGGCTGTGAACGGGAAACAGCTTTGGGTTTGGCAAAGAAGGTTGAATAGACAGTGCTTTTCCAGAAAACAGGGAGCAGAAATAGCAGTTATCTTAGACAAACAAACAAGCAAGCCAAAAATATTTGAATTAATTTTACTCATTACCTCGTTCAATTCAGAGTTAGCAGGTTTCAAGTAGGTATCCTCAGTCTCAGCTCTCTTGTCCACTTAAAGTTAATGCATGTGCCATAAAGTACGGGTACTGAATGTAAATTAATATTGGACCTTCCTGAAATTATTTGTCCAGCTTCTTGGAAGGTTTAAGGGAAGATGATTGATATTACTTAGTTACATTTTCTAGATGCTATCCCACTGATTTCTATTATTTTTAATTTGATATTTCCAATGAAGTGTCTATCCTGTTCTGTAAGCATTTGACAGTAATTAAAGTACAAACCATATAAAACATCGTACCAAATAATATCTACAAATCTAGCTGTTCCTTGTCGCTCCTGTAATCAAAATGTGGTCAGCCAAGAAGATTCAAATTGATTGTCCAGTAAAACACCAGTGCTCACGGCGCTCACCCTTTAGAAAAGCAGCTTTACCATCCAGGTCATGCTCTGTGAACCACGCATTATGTTACTGAAAAAATCACGCTCAGGTGTCTTTGTAGTGACTCATTTAAAGCTGTTCATTTCAGTGAGCACAGGGAATTAAAAACGAACGGTTCACGCAGAAAAGTTCAAGGATGGGTGTTCACACCTCCAGCTGAAGCCTGGCAAAGCAAATGGTCCCATGAAGTCACGCACCTGCCGTGCGTACTCTTAGGTATTGAAATACGGTGCAGTTAATATTGCAGATTCCTTGTGAATGAAATGAACGGAGAAGCCACTCCAGGAGAGTTTGGAGGCAGCTGAGTTTGGGATCAGCTGATGTATAACGTGAAAGTTTGTGTTTGAGTGAATGCACATTACAAACAGGTTTGTGAAACTTTTGGCTTGTCCCAAGTCGAGTTATGTAGGAACGTGTAAGGACATTTGGCACCATATGCCAGAGTCATGCTGTCATTCCATACTTACCCTATCGGTGTTTTCCCTTGTATCATTTTGTTGCTTGATTTACTTGTAGACTTGACTTTTCATGTATCGTGTGATGACACGGGCCTCTCTCTCCCCAAGCAGGTAGCCCTTCTAGGCTCCTTAGATGAAACTTTCTGATTAAGGATGAAATGATTCTTTGATACTTTGTTTCTAGAAGTTTAAGGCAACTTCTAGCTCCTAGAGGGAAATCCCCAAAACAGCCCTTTGCTGTTGAGAACTCTGCTTCGTTATCTGCCAGACACTGGGGGGGTTCAGATGGTGTCCAGCTTAAACCAAGTAAGTGTAGGCAAGTGATATCATCCCATGGTGTCCTGTTCGTTGTTTTTTAAATTTTCAGCCTCCATTCCTTCCCTGTCACATCTTTGTCGTCTGGAGATCCGATCCATTTTAAAGAGTGAACACCTGCGATCGGACCAGTTTATCCGGGCATTGCCATTGCCAGCCTGTCTGCAGGACTACCTTCTCTACTTGGATGAGCTGCGAGCCTACGCTATCCCGGCAGTGGAGGATTATCTGGTGCAGAGAGAGGAGGGAGCTCCCTCCACCAGTTGCTGAGGATGGAGAGAGGAAGGAACACCCGTAATGCCAGTGCCAGGTGATGGTGCTGCCAGTGGCTCAGCTCCCTGGCTGCAGATTTTGTGATGACAATTTGCAGACACTGCAGAACTACTGTAAATAACTGTAGTAATAACTCTTTTCAAGCTGTAGTTTTATACTATATCTAGAAGTTTGTTAGAAGCTCTATGATAGATTTACTTGTTTAAGAAGTCTGTTGTAGCTTTCCAAGTCTGTGAACACTTTCTGGTTTTTGAAAGGAAATTTTTAACTCTTACGGAGTAAAATTAGCTTGTTCAATGAACACGGCTTATAGGGTGGTCGAAATCTATTTGGTCAGACACTGTTGTAGATGCTTTATTTTAATTACTGCGTATACCAAATTATCAGAAAGTCAAGGAACACAATATTGTACTGTTAACAAATTTATGTATTGGGGAGTGATCTAGCTGAACCGGACATACGAAAATAATAAAAGAAAGGAAACTTTGCTGAAGAAACAATGATATTTTTTTTATCCCTTCCCTTGGTCATCTGTTATTTAGTGTAACATCAGAGTGGGAGGCTGGCTGGGAGCCTGCACCCCGTCACTCCCCTTGTGTAGCCCACTGGCCAGGTGCAAAATGACCCCAACAAGCACATCAACCCAACAATGCTGTACAAAAATCCCTCCTTTAATGAAGTGAAAAAGCAACCGCCCTCCCCACGGGGTAGGTGACAGGCCCAGGCCAGGGACATTCTGGTGGAAGACAGCTGCGTCCCTCTTACTGGGAAAGCTCTCTTTCTGCAGTGGTGAATCCGGCACCGCCAGGGTCACTGGTAGTAGATGCTGAAAGCATGGAGGATGTACAGGAAGGTTGTGATGAAGGCAAAGAACTGCGTGAGAGGAAGAAGAGCAAAAGCTGGGGTCAGCTGGGAGAGTCTAGCCCCATCTCCTGTCAGTGCTCTTGACCTGGGGAAACCCCCCAGCCTAGACCTCTCTCCAGCCTCAAAGAAGAGGCAAAGCCCCCCCGTTGCCCAGGAGGCAGCCATACAAGGCTATCCATGAGCTGCTGGACCCCAAGGAGCCCATGCTGGCTGCACAACACAACAGAGGCGAGGAGCTCCTGGGCTCGGAATAGCTCTGCTGTGGCTGTAATATTTGCTCCCGCATCTCCCTGAGGGGAATGGGGGGTGCTCCGGCTTGCTAGGTTTCCTGGACTCACCGATGCTGCGCTGTTGAGCTGGTAGTAAAGGGGTGAGTGGGGGCCGGTTTCAGATCTGATGGTTGCATTGGCTTGCAGGACAGCAGCGCTCATGTACAGAATGGCCGTGGCACCGTGGTACAAACTGTCCTGCAGGACGAGGGAGCAGCGAGAATCAAAGCCCAGGACTGTTCTCCCATTTGCCCTGAGGACAAGGTCCAGCATCTGCACTCGCGAGCACGGGAACAGGACACACACCCACCCGGACAGGGGCTGGGACCAGACCCTTGTACCACGCTGAACCCTCCCTATTCCCACGCAGGCCCATGGCACAGCACAGCTTCCCGGGGCGTTGCCAACCGAGGCAAAAGGAGACAAGGGGCAGTTGTTTGGAGAAGGGCCGGCAGCTGGCTGGCTGACCCGTCGCCGGCTACGGTCATCCTGTGCCCACACTACTGCTACCACCGCCGTCTGCCGCTGTCCCAGCCCCTCCTTACCAGCACTTTCCAGTTCTCGCTGTTTTTGTGGAAGCCGAAGAGATAGCTTATGAGGAGCAGCAGGGAGATGAGGCAGGAGCTGAGGGACACGTACATCACCCATCCCTGCAGTAGTGGGAAGGAGACGGCAGTAGCAGCGACAAGGATCCACACCCAGGTCCCACAGAGCTGCCAGGGACAAACACAGGTGCCTCCAATGAGCACAGGATGGGGAAAGCCCCTTCTCCTCCCCAAGTCTCTTCTCTCCTCCCTCCTGGGCTGGCCTGGGTGGCCGTGGGAAGCCTTGCATCTTCGGTCAGCGTAGACCAGCCTCCCGGAGCATCGCGGCACAACAGTAGCACCGCAAGCTGGCACGAGTTTCCCTGAACACTCTCGAGAAATACTTCAAA
This sequence comes from Limnodromus scolopaceus, assembly GCA_028565335.1. Lineage (NCBI taxonomy): Eukaryota > Metazoa > Chordata > Aves > Charadriiformes > Scolopacidae > Limnodromus > Limnodromus scolopaceus. The sequence continues at coordinate 5,521,664 of JAOXNO010000024.1, forward strand.
ACATTTCTTACAAAAGGGGACTGTGCTGCTGTGTTCAACACAAGGGAACATCTCACCCTGAAGGCTTTGGCAGAGAAGCCAGAAAAATGTGCTTTTATCTGGGGAAGGTGAATGGCCGTGTCAGCCCAGCCCTGCCCGCTCGTTAACCTGGGCACAAGAAAGTCTCCTCCTGACTCCACGCACCAGCCCAGAGGGAGACGCTCGCTCTGGGTCTACCTCAAATGTTCATCGTGGGGTTATCCGAATAAACTCACGGCGCCCTGTGCCACTCCAGCTCTGGTGGATGACGCTCCCCCAGGTTGGCAGTGGGGATCTGAGCCCCCTGGCACAGGCAGCACATGGCAGAGCCCAGCCCCAGTGACTGGGTGCGTGGGTCGCTGTGTCATGTATCAAAGTACACCCGTGGTTATATCTCAGCCAGTCCCACCAGGTGCCCTCTGGACCCAGAAACAATCGAAAGATTCATGGACTGTCACACATTACAAGACACATGATTGCCTTCAAGCCCTCGGACGGACTTAATACAGTGAACAAAATTACCTTGATTTTCAAGCAATTTCTACGCAATAACTAGAGCTGCTCCTGCCCCGGAGGCACCAGCAGCTCCTCAGCCTCTCCCAGCCCTGCAGCAGCCGGCAACACCCAGGCGGGCTCTGGGATGGAGCTGGAGTGTATCTTGCCCTCAAGCTGTTTCAAAAAAATTACATCACGAAAACCATCTTTGTTAATTCTGTATAAGCTAAAATAAAAGATGTTATTTCCCGTTAACGCTGTCCTGAGGATTGTTCTGGGGGCTGCTCCCCGATTCTTAGATTCATTAGAACCACGAGCGGGGCGCTGTGACGCAGTGAATCTCAGCGTACTCACTATCTCTGGTAGGATGAAGGCGTAGGGGATGGTTTTGAAGACAGCAGGTCCGGAGGGCAAGGCAGGCTGCGTCGGGGCCGCGGGGCTACACGCCGAGGCCATCTCCTCTTCTCAGCTGATGCCGTGACTGCTCCAGCTCTGCACCGCTCCTGTGGGGTTTTAACCGACACACCCACGGGGACGTAATCGCACAAACCAGCCCGGGCTGGCACCACGCCGCTGCCTCTGGCCGAAGGAGCCCTCGGCAGCCCTCCGGTTACCGGGGCTGGCTCCACACACCCTGTTGCCAACACAGGGATGGGAGAGCAGCAGGACCCCAGCCCTGCCACCGGCACACGATCAACTCAAGGTCTTTAACGAGAGGGGAAAGAAAAAGAATCCTACACCACGCTGGGGCAGAAATGTTTCCTGCAATCGGTTTTTGTCCTTGGCACTCTTTCAAGCCTGAAATATTTTCGCTTCCACTGTTGTTGCCTCCTCCCCTTTCTGTTCAGGTTTCTGCTCTGTGTTCACATCAGACCCCCACCCCCACCCCCCCGCACTGGGCACGTCCAGCCTTCAAAAACTTGGAGCCAAATGTTTTTTTACAGACAACTCAACACACTGGTAAGAGATGGGAAGACTTGCCTGTGTCCTCCTGAACACCCAGGAAGGTCTGAAGGACAGCTACCGGGACAGCTTTAATTTCTGCCTCCTGGCAAATGCGCTTTCAATTCGACAAGCACATGATGTTTTTTCCAGAGGACTCCACTTCACCCCGTAAGTCACAGACAACTGGTGGGGTGAAAGGCTGAAGGTGGCATCTCTGCTTAGAGTGAAGTCATTCTGTCTCTCAGGCAATACTCTGCAGCAGCAGGAGGACAATATCCTGGTAAGATATCCTATCTCTCTGTTAGGAGAGCCAAGTGATGCCCTAGGAATGTGGCTTTTATGCCAAGCTGTTGTGCAATAACAGAACAAAGGTCACATCCATAATGTTTCTCATTTTCTGAGCCCCTCCTAGGCCAAGGGGGAAGTGCTTTGTGGCATTTCTGGAGGCTCCAGCTTACAACCACTGCCAGTGGGAGCTGGCTTCAGGCTCCACGCAGTGAGCTGTGGTCTTTGAAAGATCTTGTCTTAAAACATTTCACACCAGACAAAACTAGTGCCTGGCTCAGACTTCAATCCACGCGTGACTCGGTGCCCGCCTGCCTCATGGGACACGGTGGCAACATACCCACCCCCACACAGAAAGGACTGCATCCAGAGACTCCCGTGCCAAACAGAAACCCAAGCAGTAGCTTCCCAGTGGTAGCGGCAGCACTTCTGGCCTGTGGGTACAAACTGCTTTCAGAAAAGAAGCCTTTAACACCCTGGTCCCCCCGAGGAACGCCCCACAGCTCCCCAGCCTGCCCTAGAGCCAGCACAGGGGGAGCTACCCCATGGCATGGCCACGTACAGGGGAAACACGGCCTGCCCTACCTTCCCACCAGCTTTTATTTGTATTAGGTGGGTCAAGCACATTCCTGTGAATAACCCAACCTTTTCCTGAGTGGGAAAGAAAAACAGTAAAACAGTCTAAATACAGAAGGACCTGCTGTCCACTGATTGATTGGACAAGAGATGAGCCTTTTTTCCTAACCTGTCTGGCCTTGCTCAGCAGCATTCTTAAAGATCATTGCTATTTTCCTTGCCTGTCACCAGTCTACCGGGGTACTGTGACAAAGAGTCTTTTATTATTCACCCTGATTAAAACAAAACTGGAAATTAATTGGAAGTGGCATGAGAGGAGAAAAGTCCTGCCTCAGCATTTGCTCAGCTTAGGCAAAATATGACACTCCATGTGGCTACAAGAGGTACAGGTAGCAACAGCCAACCACAGCCTTGTCTAACGTTCCAAAGGGGAAAATTTAAAATGTAATTTTCCATTAGTTAAATTGATCAAATAATTTTAGTCTCTCAGAATGTTAAATGTGTTAATATTAATTAGAATTCAGATAGCACACAGTTTCTTTTTGTAAGAAATTCTTTATATTGTTACTCCGATCTTACATTGCACGAATTGTTCCTCTATAATCCATTCATCCTCCAGGATTGTTTTCCCTCGCTTCTAAGAAATCATAGGCCAGCTCGGAGATATCAAAGGGTTTGTGAGTATTTTCTGATGACAGCAGATACCGAAGTGCACCATCATTCTCTCGGCTCTGTTTCAAGAAGTCAGCAATCACCTTCCAGCGAGATGCTTCAGACTCTTCCTCAGCCCACTTGTAGCGGGGGAGGAAAGTGGACTGGAGGAGAGGGAAGACAGAGTCGTGGTACACCAGGACAAACAAAGACTTCATAAATTCTCGATCTCTCTGCAGAGAAGAGTATTTGAAAACACTTCAGTGTAAATACGCAGTGATGCCAAGCACATCTACAAAAGTATTGTACAAATGGAAAAAAATAAAAAAGAAACGAAATAAGAAAACCTGCAACTAACCCCCAGTTCCCAGGATAACGACGAGAAGAGATCTGACCTTCCGGAACAAGCATCAGTTAGCTCAGATGACCCTCAAACTTAGCACCAAGAAGTACACTACATAAATTATAGATCAACAAATCTGGTCTTCAACCCACCTACTTTTCAAAACGGCAAAGAGCAGTGACATGCAGCCAAACCCTGCCAGTGTTCCCACAAAACAGGGATCTGTGCAATCGTCACCGACAGCCCTTTGCTCACGGGCTACTTATATTTCTTGCTAAAAACACCAACGTGTGACAACTGTCCAAGGCAGCCTCTGCAGGTACCAACTGAGACTGTTTGCCACGGCTGCCAGGGTGGTGCCACATCCTCCCTGCCTTGTAAGCCCAAACCCCGCTTGTTTCTCTACTGCCCGAGAGGGAGAGTTGCAACAATCCCAGACCCCTCGCAGCACGTGGCTCTTAGCAGGATGTAAGGCCACACTGTAAGTACTGTCAGTTCACGCCTTGACAGGACATTCTGTGTGCGGTGAGAATTGCACCCTCCCCTGTAAAGACCAGCTTATGAACCCCAGAGACCGAGAAGAAGCCTGGTAGTATTATCAAACACTCAAAGATCCCAAACACTTCAGCTAGACAAGATCTGTGTGCCTCATTTTCCACATGCACGCTAGAAACCCCCTTCGTGAAAGGAAACAGAGCGAGCGCTGCCTCCTGGAAACTCACTGACCACCGAGACTCTTGCAGAAACGTTACCCATGCGCGAGCGTTGTGACTGGCATTGAACAGTTAACCTCTCAGCAGGAGAGTCAGCAGCCAAGCATCGTATAACCATGCAAGGAGGAGTAAGAACTCGCCAGGAAGCAATCCTACTATGGGAGTGGCACATGACAAAAATCAGGTAAGACTGGATGGTTCTAGGCTACTGAGGAGTTACTAATTCTTTGAGCAGATCAGCTTTCATTTTGGATGAATGGCCTTGAATGAGCAATTCTGACTCAACAGCATTTTGTTTTCTTCACATAAATGGGGAGATCTCGCGTATCTGTTCAGCAGCATACGCAATGAATGAAACGCCCTGCTGCTGCTCCCAAGTGAAGTGTCTTGGATGGAGAGCCAATGCCCTTCTCATTCAGTTACCTACAGCTTCTTTTCGTCCAGAGGATAGGAGGCAGGACAAGGTACAGGTAAGCCTGGTGCCGTGGCCAATTTGGTTCTTCTCCAGCCCTCTATACACTAAAATGGGAGATTACAACTGTCTGACATAAGGATATTTGCAGAATTTGGGTTTTTTTTTCCAGGCAGACTGTGGGAGGACTGGAGCTCAGAGGTTGGAGGAAGAAAGATTATTTTGTGGACATACACAGCCCCTTTTGTACCAGTGGAAAGCTTTTACCAGTCAAGTAATGGAAGCACATCATGAACTGGAGCCACACTTTGGGTATGAGCCAGTAATAGCTTCCCCACTAACAACCATATAGAAATACTGACACAAAAAGTTACAAGTTAATTTCATACTCCTTCTTCTAGTTTACGGTTATAAATATGGGTAAGAAATGTTACAAACTGCATTTAGCATATCTACATTTTCTAAATAAATGCATGGTGAGAAGAAACGTTAATTAGCAGTAATACTGACAGAAAGCTTCTAGATCAAATTAGATTGAAGATACATTAAAGAAAAAACCTGTACTTTATTACCTTTTCAGATCTCTTCAACATTCTTTCTCTGTCTGCCCAAGCACTCTAAAATGAAATGAAATGTAAAATCAAACTGAGATTGTTGGGATGCAAAGCAACAAAAAGCTGGACATGAGCCAGCAAGGTGCACTTGCAGCCTAGAAGGCCAATCACATCTTGGGCTGCATCTAAAGCTGTGTGGGCCACAGGACGAGGGAGGTGATTCTGCCCCTCTACTCCACTCTTGTGAGACCCCACCTGGAGTCCTGCGTCCAGCTTTGGAGCCCCCAACATAAGAAGGCCATGGACCTTTTGGAGGGAGTGCAGAGAAGATGCTCAGAGGGCTGGAGCACCTCCCCTGTGAGGACATGCTGAGAGAGTTGGGGTTGTTCAGCCTGGAGAAGAGAAGGCTCCAGGGAGACCTTATAGTGGCCTTCCAGTATTTAAAGGAGGCCTACAGGAAAGGTGGGAACAAATTTTTTTTAGCAGGGTCTGTTGCAATAGTACAAGGTGTAATGGCTTTAAACTAAAAGAGGGAAGATTTAAACTAGATATAAGGAAAAAATGTTTCACAATGAGGGAGGTGAAACACCGGCACAGGTTGCCCAGGGAGGTGGTAAATGCCCCATCCCTGGAAACATTCTAGGTCAAGTTGGACGGGGCTCTGAGCAACCTCATCTAGTTGAAGGTGTCCCTGCTCATTGCATGAGGGGTTGGACTAGATGGCCTTTAGAGGTCCCTTCCAACCCAAACTATTCTATGACTCTGTAATTGCATTTTTAGTTGCAAAAATTTCTCTTGCTGAAATTCCACAATAGTTTAAGCTCCTGGTGCAGTCCCACTTTCCTCTCTTGTGCCAGCTTAGTTGATTTAAGCAAACAGCCATTCCACTAAATTTTACAGTTGCAAGGATTTGGAGACTTGCAATTATCAGAGCCATACAAATGAAATCAAGGGGGATCCACTGTACAGAAATAAAATAATAATTAAAAAAAAAAAAAAATCAATCACAACCGAGGCTGATTTTTTTTCCACTCTACAAGCGTGGAGAAATACAGCCTAATTTCAAAGCCTGACAAAGTCTAACAGTAGTGTCCTTCAGGCAGAAATAACTCAGCTGTCTGGTACTAGGACACCTGCGAGGGACTGCAGTGCAAGTACAGTGAGCACTGTCCTGCCAGTCAGAAGCTAAAATCAGCTCCTACCTGTCACAAAAGCAGTGCTGTCCTAGAAGCAAGACAAAGATTCAGACTCTCTTGCTGTGGCTAGCAGTGCTCACACTGGCCTATTTGTCTTTGCATCCCTTCTGCATGTACTCTAGCGTTCTCTTGCAATTTTGAAAGCACTAAGGCACAACAGATCTGCACAGACTTGAAACAGACAAAACTCTTCTGATGTTTGGCTTTATTCTTTATCTTTTCACAGGATAAAAAAAGCTCAAATTTTGCAAACTATGTGAATATCTTGACATGTCAGGTGGAGTTGAACGTGATGTAGATAACATACCCGAAGTGCATCCATCAAGTCTGGTTGATCCATGAGTTGAGGGAAAGTTGCTAAAATAGGATTACAGATTAAATCTGAAACAGAAAACACACATATTCAAGACTAAGAAAGAAGCTAGACGGTTTTCAAGGAATTGACACATGAAGGTATTCAGCACACCCCCTCCCCTCAGAGTATTTCAAAGGGAAAATCAGCTGTAACAGTACTCCAGAGCAGCAGGGAAGGTCTAAGAGCCAACTCCTGCATTCTCCGTAGCAAACTCTCAGTGGCTGAGAAAAAGTTAACCTGAGGGAGGAGAGACAGACAAAAACCGACTGCAGGTTTATTAGGAGAAGCCAGCAAACAAGAGAACTTACTCATTTAATTAGTTACTAGTTAGTTTAATTTAGTTAGTACTCAACTGGAGTGGAGTGAATGTACTGTGCTTGTAGGCATAACTTGTTGTTACCAAAAACTGGCCACAGCCAGCTCTAGTTCCGTGTGTTTCCCTGCCGATGGCCCCAGAAAAATGGTTTTCCTTTTCACCTTCAGCAGCAAACATGGACTGCTTGACCATACAGGGTAGGTTTAGACTGAACGTTAGGAAAGAATTTTTCACCGAAAGAGTGATAGGGCATTGGAACAGGCTGCCCAGGGAGGTGGTGGAGTCACCATCC